>MCJB01047990.1:21281-51570 GCA_002018475.1 Nicotiana obtusifolia | reverse complement strand
CTCAAACTTTGGGGTTTTAAAACCCAATGGTAGATGCACATGAGGGAACATACGCAGGTCGGCATACGATACATTTTTCTGTCCGCTCAAACCCTGTATGTTTTTGAGACTTTGCTCGAGACTTCTCATCTTTTTAGCAATCTCATCTTGCTCAGGAGTTTTTACATTTGTCTCTTTCCCTAAGGTAAACTCGTACCTAGGCGGCTGAGGATAAGCACTTGCAGCGATTTGGGCTGATTCTATCGGGAAAGGTTGTGCTTGATATGTACAAGGAGAGGGATTGAAGCAAGGCCTGGGTAAGGCAGGTTGTGTTGTGGCTGAACAAGGCGGTGCAGTGAATGTGTTTGAGGCTATGCCAGAAATTGACGCATGGGGGCGATCCTCAGAGGGTGTTCCCACAAAATTGGCAGTGATGGTAGGGTATCCCAGTGGGTAGCTTATTGGAATGTTGGTAGTCCCACTGGCCCTAGGAAAGAGTTCGGGAAATCCGAGAATGGCATTTGGTGGTTCCTTTCCGTTTGTCCAAGCGTCCCATATTTCCATCATGCGGAGACGCAATAATGTGTTTTCTTCGGCAGTTGCCGATTCTGGAACCAAGATGCCTGAGATTGGATTTTCTTCTGTAATAGGAACTGTTGGTAGTGTTATCTCCGAAGCCATCTCAACACTTCCTTTTGATCTTGTGAAGTACGGATGATGGGCCAGGTTACCACAAAACCAATCACTATATGAACCTAATGCTCAACAGCAAACCGGTTAGTTTACGACAAATAACAGATAGGCAATCGCACATTAGGGTGTGATGCACCTAAGCAGTTAAATGTGTTCCTATATGTTTCATAACGGTCGCATGTTTCATCCCGGCTCTCTACTTCCCTCATATTTTTTTTTCACACTTTTCTTTCTATCCCGTTCTCGCTCTCTTTTCCCCCTTCTTTTTTTCGTTGATCACTTTTTTTTCTTTTTTTTTTTTAATTACAAAAAGGAGTCATTTTGCAAACCTTTAAATAACGCGGCTACTTTTACAAACACGGCCCTTCAGCACTTCAGAAGGAAAGATTTTAGGGCTGTGCTTGCTAGGTAGTCAAAAATGAAGTAGGTAGTCATTTTTGCAAAATAGCCTTCCGGCGTCCTTTTGGAGACATTTGACTATTTACGCAAATACGACACTACCTAACCACTTTTACCCTTTTTTTTTTGAAATTTTCTAAAGTAAAATTCTTATAAGAAGAAAAGGGTCCCTTTTTTTTCTTTTTCTTTTTTTTTTTGAATTTTCTTTAATATCAATTTTAAATTTTATTCGAAGAAATTTTTAGAAATTTTCCAACAGTAAAAGAAAAATTTTTACTGCCCCCAAATTACTAATATTTTACTCATTACAAAAAATCAAGAAAGAAAGTATTTTTTTTTTAGAAGCAAAAATTATTTTGTTTCAGTTTTTCTTTTCTTTTTTTTTATAAATTTTTTTTTATTTTGAAAATATTCTAAATCTTTTATTTTATTTTATAAAAGAGTATAAAATTTTTTTTAGAACTTTTCTTTCTTTCATTCTTAAAAGACAAAGTATTTTGGATTTTAGTTTTTAGTTTTTTTTATTTTTTTTATTTTTTATTTTTAGAAACAAAATTCTTTTCAAATTTCTTTTTGTTGTTTTTTTTTCCTTTTTTTTTTAATTTTCGAAAATATTTTGGCAGCATTTCGCCTTATTTTGTACACCAGGTTTTGAAAACATGTAACGACCCCCAATTTTATACCTCGCCCCTTCATTATTTTATTTCTCGATTTTTTAATTTTATTTTAATGGCCGGTCGACACGCAAACTGAGATGAAATAATGCACAAGTAGCACGTAAATTATGCATCAAGATGGTCTTTGATTTCGGGGTCACCTGTCCTAGACGGACCCAACCCCTGTGTTGAGTCCCCTAAGTCAAATGCATATGATGCAAAAATAACGTTCCTACTAGGGATCCGGCATGAGGTCATGTTATTCTAAGTTAAACCTGGGTACTGGTCTAGACTGGTGAACCCGAGCGGACAACTCGAGCCGAGGAGAGGGCTATGTACAAGGCACCAAAAGGCCACCCGGCTTTATAACTTGACCGGCCTCTTTCTTATTTTAGGTAAGACACTAACAGAAAGGGAAGTCACGACCAGCGTGCATCTCCCCGAAGATGAGAAGAGAAGGGTTCGAAGCAGTTTTATTTACAGTCCACATAATATCAAAGCGGTAAAAGCGGCATTTAGCACATTAGGCTCAACAGGTAATAAAATCAGATAAAAGCCGAAAAATAAGAATTATTCTAAGCTCGAATTCTTGAACCCATGAACCAGAGATTCTGGGTTCTTTTCGTCCCCAGCAGAGTCGCTAGAGCTGTCACACCTCTTTTCGTACACTTCCGGGGGAGGAAATGTATAAAATGAGTTTTTCCAATTAAAGTGACATTTAATCGAAATGGGATTATTTATTTAATTTTTTAGAGTCGCCACTTGGAATATTTTAATTGGTGTTCCAAGTCACCGATTTATTTTATCCCAGATCGAGGAAAATTTCGACTTTTATTTTGAAGTCTGCGAACCAGAAATTCTAAGTACGGAATTCTGTTAATCCAAGGGAAGGTGTTAGGCACCCTCGGATTCCGTGGTTCTAGCACGATCGCTTAATTGTTACAAACGGCTTATTATCTGATTTTTATACCTATTATTAGCCTATAGTGCATTTTACCTTATTTTGCTTTTTTTAAATTATTGAAGAATTGCGATGTTAATCAAAATATGTCACGAATTACGTCACATAAATGTACCCGTAATTTGGAACATCTTTTAATTGAACATCGGGATTTTAGATTTGGGTCACATAAATGCGCACCCGAATTTAGGAGATTTAATTATTAGAGCAGCGCGCCTAAAGCAACTACGTGTTTTCAATTTGTTGAGGGCCATGGAATTCGCTAAATGGCACGCCTCAGTTTTCTAAGTGATTAATTAGTGAGGGCCATGTGTTTTATATTTATTGGGTATGGCACACCTCAAATTAATTTTTTATGTTTTTATTATTCAAATTTGTTTAAATCGGGCCACCTAAAAGGCACCCCCGAAGGTTGGCATTGTTACTATGTCACGGGAACCGTACCCATAGTTACAATATAATTATTCATTCTTAACAGCAAACTACGGATGTTTCACATTATGGTTTTCTAAGTTTGGAATGAAATGTGAAGCTTTAAGCATTACATAATAATCTGCTAAAGTCAACAATATTTCAAACAGTGTCAATAAATATCAGTTAAGATGAGGATACTTGACAGTGTTTAACATTAAGATCCTTTTAACATTAATGTGAGCGATCAGATGAAGATGACCAGATTCAAATAGAAAATCCAACATTCACTTGGTTTCGGAATAGTTGAAATCCGGGCATATACAACAGTAGGTCTAGCAGTTATACTTTCACACGATAACTTTCACACAGGGGATTATAGTCGACATTCGATGCAAACAGGGGAACGACAATCAATTCAGCATATTAAATCAAAGTAAGGCACGAGATGATAGTTGCTTCTATGCTATCATAAAGTGTATAGCTGACAGACATTACTTCGAAGTTGCTTAATTACAATCCTCAACAGAAATACATGGAACAACAATTTCTAATACGAGTACAATACCTCTGTAACAATATGCAAATCTGAATGAAAACTACGGACTCTCAATTAAGCATGCTTATTGCCAAGGATTTCAATTTCTTCTTTTGCCTTCAAAACGTCAATAATCTGCCCGTGTTTGAAGATCTTATTTTTGGGACCACATACTCGCCACTAACACAAACTTGCGATTTAAACACAAGTATTATGCTAGCACCCGAATCCCCACTCATACTCACATAGAATGAGCACACAGATTGACGATAGTTATGGCTGACTCAATTTAAACAGAACAAGGAGAAGACAGTGACGAGATATTTTCAGATTTTTAGCAATGAAATTAATCGACAATGTCTAACAACATTTGACGAACACAGAAATTACCAAAATAAAACCTCCAAAATGGAAACCAACACATGATTAGGCTGAATTATAGTTTCACTAATTTAGCAAGCTAAACAAAATGAACAACCATAACCAGTAGTTAATAACCATTGCCACAAGCAGTGAAACAAACAACGAAACATACGTATCAATCCGCAAAGAGTTAAACAAGACCGTATCATTTATTTACATCACCAATATAAGTTACAAGGTGTCGAATGTACCTACGAAACGATAGACAAACTCGGCTATGTAGCAGCAACGAAAGAACGTCAGCAACAATCACAGCTGCTTGTTTCACTTAACGATCGGAAATCTATCGAAAACGAATCAACAACCAAGCTCAACCAATAATCACGACCACGTCGAAGACACTCGAACTAACCCACTCAAACGAGCAACTTGTCGACCTAACTCGAATTTTTGTTACGTTTTAAAGCTGTAAACGGAACTGCTTAAGGTGGTTTCAGGGTGGATTTTGGGTGTTTTGCGATCTGATTTCGCGGGCTGTTGTGGCGGAATTTTGGATAGGATTTGGAGCTGATTTTGTGGAGGTTTTGAGCAGTTTGGGGGGCTGTTTTGCAGCTGATTTTCGCTGGGAAACAGAGCTGCTTTTGAGGTCGTTTTTGGATTGTTTTGGGCGAAGAACAAAGGGCTTTACATAGTTGTTTTACTGGAGATTTAAGCTATATTGGGGCTGCTTTTTTAGCTCGTTCTCGGAGCTGTTTGAGAACGATTTTCAGCTGAAATTTTGTTCGAGTTTTGGCCGGATTTTACAAGTTTTAAAGTGGCCTTTGGTTGCTAAGCTCGCCGACGGTGGGGAAGGAGGGATCCGTAGGAGTGAGGGAGACGGACTGCCGGTGAGAGGGGGGCTGGATGCTTCAGGTTGCCGTTGAATTTTTTTTTTTGGGGAAGAAGGTCTGTTGGTGGTCCAGAAGAAAAAGGTCCGCTGGTGGGGGAAGGAGAGGATCGCCGCCGGTGGGGAGGGAGGGATTGCTGCTCGTTTTGGGTTAGGAAAAAGGGGGGAAGGGTCTGTAGCCGTGACGGAGACCAGCTGCTCCCCTCTCTCTTTTCTTTTTCTTCTTTTTTATAGGGGAAAGATTAGGGTTTTTTGTTTTAGGGTAAGGGGAAGCTGGGCCACCGGTTTGCTTTAATTGGGCCTGGTTCAAAATTGGCCCAATCCGAATTTCTCTTCTATGTATTTTCTTTTCTTATTTATTAATTAATTTTAACCACTAAAAGACTTAATAATAAAAATCCTAATTTACCTAAGATGTGACATTAATTTAAATACTATTTATAAAAATATAAAAACCCTTGAATCTAAGAATTGAAGATTAAAATTAAAGGAAATTGTAAAGATAAATCTTCTTTTTTTTGGGTATTTTTTCAATTTTGTAAAACAGCTAATTACTAACTTAATCCTAAGTATGTAAAATAAAATCCTAAATGCGATGCACTATATTTTTTGAGTATTTTCATGGACTAACAAGATGGCCGATACCTAATTAAAACTATTTATTGATCTTTATAGGAGTATTTCGGGCAGGGCAAAAATCACGTGCTCACAAATATCATCCGATCGAGGTCGTGGAGCAGCTGAGTCTACAAGATCAAATTGTGCATGCAGTCCGAGTTCTAAACGGATTCAACATGGCATGTGAAACCACTAAGGGGGAGATAACATTACCGTGGAATACCGTCGGGACCATCCAGTAAACTAAGTTTTATGTGATTGAAGGAGACATGGGGTACAACGCTTTGTTCGGGAAGCCATGGGTCCACAACATAAGGGCGGTACCCTCGACTCTGCACCAAGTGTTCCCAACATTAGGTGGGGTTAAAATAATCTAGGAAGAACAGCCAGCCGCAAAGGAGTTGTTTGCGGTCGAAAAGGCGATTCCGATATCCGCACTTGCAACAACAAAGAGGCCGAGTTCGATCACAAAGCAAGAAGCTAAATAGCAATTACCCACACCAGCCCCGACCAAACCGGAGAAACAGGGGACTGATGAAGACCATGATTACGGGGTTCCCAAGTCTTTTATAGCCCCCGAATATCCCAACGCCACTAAATCGACGGTCGAGGAGCCAGAACAGGTTATATTGATCGAGCATCTACCCGACCGGAAGGTATACCTGGGCACGGGGTTAAGTCTCGAGCAAGGAAAAAACTCATTCAGTTTCTTATAGCTAACATAGATTGTTTCTCTTGGTCCCACCTTGATATGACAAGGATCCCGCCAGAAATAACCACTCACAAGCTAATCCTGGACCCGAAGTTCCATCCGGTCAAGCATAATAGGAGGCCCCAGTCTGAGGTCAAACATGCTTTCATCAAGGACGAGGTATCTAAACTCCTTAAAATAGGGTCCATTCGGGAGTTAAATACCCGGATTGGTTAGCGAATGTAGTGGTAGTCCCTAAAAAAGGGAATAAATTGAGAATGTGTGTAGACTATAAGGATTTGAATAAGGCATGTCCCAAGGACTCCTTCCCTTTGCCCAACATCGATCGCATGATCGATGCCATGGCTGGCCTCGAGATCCTCAGTTTTCTCGATGCCTACTCCGAGTACAACCAAATACGAATGAATCCGGGTGATCAGGAAAAAACCTCCTTCATCACTAAATACGGTACATATTGTTATAACATGATGTCATTCGGATTTAAAAAAATGCCGGTGTCACTTACCAACGCCTAGTAAACCGGATGTTCAAGGAACAAATAGGAAAATCAATGGAGGTTTACATTGATGAATGTTGGTTAAGTCCCGGAGAAATGTGCGTTTGGAGTTGGGTCAGGTAAATTCCTCGGATGCATGGTATCCAACCGGGGAATCGAGATCAACCCCAACAAGATCAAAACCATCGAAGATATCACGATTGTGGACAACGTGAAGGCCGTGCAAAGATTAATCGGGCGCATAGCCGCGTTGGGGTGATTCATCTCGAGGTCCTTCGATAAGAGCCACCGATTCTTCTCACTGTTGAAGAAGAA
The DNA here is from genome assembly GCA_002018475.1 of Nicotiana obtusifolia. Classification (NCBI taxonomy): domain Eukaryota; kingdom Viridiplantae; phylum Streptophyta; class Magnoliopsida; order Solanales; family Solanaceae; genus Nicotiana; species Nicotiana obtusifolia. The sequence continues at coordinate 44,543 of MCJB01047990.1, read as the reverse complement.
GAATAACTTCTCATGGACCCCGGAGTGCCAACGAGCCATAGAGGAACTCAAGCGATATCTATCGAGCCCACTGCTGCTTCACACGCCGAAGACAGACGAACAACTATGCCTGTACTTGGCAGTATCGGAGATAGCGGTAAGTGGAGTCCTGGTCCGGGAAGAGCAAGGTATGCAATTTCCAATTTACTATGTTAGCAGGACTCGAGGTGAGGCCGAAACTAGATAACCTCACCTAGAAATATTGGTGCTCGCTTTGCTAAGCGCCTCTAGGAAGCTGAAACCATATCTTCAATGTCATCCTATATGTGTTGTGACTACTTACCCATTGCAAAATATAATGCATAAACTTGAGCTCTCGGGAAGATTGGCCAAATGGGCCGTGGAGATCAGCGGGTACGATATTGAATATCGACCCCGGACCGCCAATAAATCTCAAATATTGGCGGACTTCGTGGCTGACCTTACGCCGGCCCTAATACCCGAGGTCGAAAGAGAGTTGTTGGTGAAAGTGGACGTATTCGGGGATCTGGACCCTCTTTATGGACGGCGCTTCGAATGCAAAAGGGTTCGGACTTGGCACCGTGTTGAAGCCACCAACAGGCCATGTAATTATACAATCTATTATGATTGTGAAATTACTAACAACGAGGCTGAATATGAGGCCATGATTATAGGTCTCGAACTAGCCAAAAGCTTGGGGGCAGAGGTGATCGAAGCCAAGTGCGACTCCCTCCTCGTGGTGAACAAGTTAATGGGACATACGAGGTTAGGAAAGAACGAACGCAAAGGTACTTGGATAAGTTGCAGGTAACATTACATCGGTTCAAATAATGGACATTGCAACACGTACCTCGGGATCAAAATAGTCAGGCCGATGCCCTTGCTAATTTAGGATCATCGGTCGAGGACGACGAGTTCGACTCGGGGGCAGTCGTACAACTTATGAGATCAGTAGTGGAAGAAGGCCATGCCGAGATTAACTCAATGAGCCTAACATGGGACTGGAGAAACAAATATATAGAATATCTGAAGACAGGAAAACTGCCCTCGAATCCGAAAGAATCAAGGGCCCTCCGTACGAAGGCAACCCGATTTACTTTGTCCGAAGAAGGAACCTTGTTCAGAAGAACATTCAATACCCCGCTCGCGATATGTCTAGGACCAGGAGACAGCGAGTACATTCTGAGGGAAATCTACGAAGGCACCTGTGGAAGTCATTCAAGCACCGAATCATTGGTTTGAAAAGTAATCAAAGCCGGCTACTATTGGATCGATATGGAAAAAGACGCGAAGGAGTTCGTACGAAAATGTGTTGAATGTTAAAGATACGCTCCGATAATTCATCAACTCGGGAAGCTGCTGCATTTGGTTCTGTCACCATGGCCGTTCATGAAGTAGGGAATGGACATCGTTGGCTCCCATTCATAGGCACACGGTAAGGCTCAATTTATATTATTTATGACTGACTATTTTTCTAAGTGGGAGGAAGCCCGGGCGTACGAGAAGGTAAGGGAGAAGGAGGTCAGCAACTTTATTTGGAACCACATTATATGCCGGTTCGGAACGCCGGCCGAGATCGTGTGCGACAACGGGAAACAATTCATCGGCAGCAAAGTAAGCAAGTTTCTCGAAGACCACAAGATCAAAAGGATCCTATCAACGCTCTATCACCCTAATGGGAATGGTCAAGCAGAATCGACCAACAAAACTATACTCCAGAACCTCAAAAAGAGGTCAACTGATGCCAAAGGAAAATGGAAGGAAATCGTGCCCGACGTCTTATGGGCATACCGTACGACCTCGAAGTCCAATACGGGGGCCACCCTGTTCTCACTGGTTTACGGCGCCGAAGCTCTAATATCGGTCGAAGTCGGAGAACCAAGTCTCAGGTTCTGATATGCAACCAAGGAATCAAACGACGAGGCCATGAATACAAGCCTGGATCTATTAGATGAAAGGCACAAAGCTGCCCTTTTACGGGTGGCCGGCCAAAAGCAGCGGATCGGGAGATATTCCAATCGAAGGGCCAACCTTCGACACTTCAATGTCGGGGACTTGGTATTAAGGAAGGTTATACTAAACACTCGAAACCTGAACGAATTGAAGTTGGGGCCGAACTGGGAAGGTCCGGGTCAATATCGAGATCACCGGAAAAAGGGTCTTACAAACTCGGAGCAATGAACAACAAGCAACTACCAAACAACTGGAATATAACTCACTTGAAACGATATTACTGCTAAGGTACGGACCTATTCATTTCTTTTATTTTGAACTAACACTTGCAGGTAACAAACAAGGAACGATATAAATTTTAGGCCTGAAAGCATGTGTTGCACTCTTCTTCCCTTGAACCGGTTTTGTCTCAAATGTATTTTCCGGCAAGGTTTTTACCGAGGCAATAGTAAATAATGCAAACTTATAATTGAAAGCCGTTTACAAACTGAAATCAAAGATCACGATAATAGTATTCGAGGCCTCTCTACGATCGGTCCCGAACACTGGTGGACATTACCCTCGGATAACGACTTTAGCAAGGAAAGAAACTTTATGATTGAATGGTCTCGGCTCGATCGATAGGATTTACATTAAGGGCTAAATGATCAAATGAACCGTGCTCGCATAGACTGCTCGAGCCCTAGCACAAAACTTGTACATATGTGTAACTATTACGCACAAGAATAAAAAGGAGTTTCTACCTTGCGAATAAATATCTTGTCCCTAAAGAATTTCTCTTTTTTCTTTCCTCTTAAGGAATTCCCTACATTCGATCCCCTAAAGGTATTGAGCCCAAGGGCCGCCTTTACCTGGGTCCAAATGATCACTCCCAATCAGGGACTGCCGTCCAAAAACAAACTTCGATGGCTCGGGCTGGGGAGCCCGGGGGCACAAGACCTATTAGGCAACGCCCGAACCTTAAAGGCTACGACCTTTTTCATTCAGGGACTGTTATCTTAGGCAAGCTCGGATAACTCGAGGTGACAAGACCACTGGGCAACACCCTTACTAAAAAGGTTACGGCCATATTAAAATGGCTCGGAGACGTCCGTAACCCATAATAAAAAAAACGCCTTGAAAAATTTCTAAACCAGTTCTAAAGGCTACCCTCGACAAACTATAATCTAAAATCTTATAAATACTTTGGGGAAAAGTTCTGGTCATACCGAACCCCCACGATGTCTTAGACAAAATAATGTCAAAGGCAAGGCTTATTCGAACCTCCGAATATGACCTAACTAGTTTATGCTAAGGCATTTCGATCTTTGCAAACATAAAGAATAAAGCAAAGAAAAACAAAACTCAGAAATTGTCGAAGGGAAAAGGAAGCCTTGTATTATATATACATAAAGTCTTTACAAAGGCCAGATGGCCTTGACAAAAAATACAAAAGTACACAAGTACGAAAAATAAAAAAGCAAAAACATCTACAAAGACGTCAAAATAGCCTGGTCTTCTCCACCCCCGGATCCATTGGAATCCTCAGAGTCTTCTTCTTCTTTTTCCTCGGGGTAAGACAACTTCTTGGCCTCGGCCTCGGCCTCGAGCCCCTTAGCGATTTCGATCTCGGTCGATAGATCAAAACCCTGAGCATGAATCTCCTTGAGGGCCTCTCTTCGTGATTGCCGCTTCTCATATTCGACAGTGTCTTTCAAGCGGTCCTGGGCCGCCTCGGCATCAGCCTTTTATTGGGCCACCATCTCGTCGGCATTGGCTTTAACCACCACGGCCGCTGACTTAGCCGTTTCAAGCTTTGGCCATAATTTCTCGATCAGAGGTTGCCGAACTTAGCTGAGATTGGAGCTCTTCAACCTTTTTAGCCTGCACCTCGGCCTTTTCGTTTGCCGCTCGAAGATGGACCTCAGCCGAAGTTAGTTGCGCCCGAGAAACTTTTTTTTCCGAGGCCATACGGTCCATTCTGCCTCTCCATTCTTCGATCTCGACCTTAATTGCATCCATCTCGGCTCGGAGCTGGTCGATCCGATTGATCTTCTGTTGGACCTGCGGATTTGGACCATTAGTCACCGAATCTAGTTCTTCGTTACTAACCTCAAATATTTTACCTGCTCGACCAGGTCGGTAAGCTCCTTCCGAGAAACCTCCAGCTCAGCTTGGAGGCTCTTAGCCTCCCCTTCAAACTGCTCGTTGAGAAGTTTATAAGCATCTTTCTTCTCAGTGAGCCCTCGGACCACGGCTTCGAGCTATTTCAGCTCATTCCAGTATCGGAGAAAAGTCTCGTGGTGAAGCACCGAGGCCTACAAGCACAAAGAAAAAATGCTAGAGTTATTTATAAAATAGCCTAAGTACAAATTGAAAACCATAGAGGAATATCTGAAGTTACCCGGTTTAATGCCTATTGTGCTTTATTGAACAGACAGGGTGCATCCACCTCGTTCATCTTGGCTTGATCATCCTCGGTTACCAGACAGTGAAGATAACTCGCCACCTTTACGGGGGCGGAGAGGACCCCGACGTCCTCCGGAAGGGAGATAGTGATGGATCGCTTCCGGCCAGGATCCACACTCGATGCAGGGAATTGATTGACACGTTTGGGGCTCGAGGAAGGTCCGATTGCTCCCGAATATGGGCTTTTCCTCGGTATCTCTAAGTCACCCAACCTAGTGACGTCCTCCCTGGCCGTAGAGTCCACTCCGTCAAAAAACCCGCGGAAGGGGTCGTCCGCTCCATGGGCCACCTCATTGGGGCGTCCTTTATATGTTTGGGTCTCATTATACATGGACTCAGTAAATGAGAGTGACTCGGTGATCTCTATCACACCGAGTTCTTCCTTCGGGGCACTGCCCCCATCCGGGAAGCTTCGGTCTCAGCCTCCTCCTCGACCTCCCTAACTTAATGAAGATCGGCATCGCCTCCCTCTAGTTCAGAAGTCCCTTGCCTTTCGAGCCGTGATAGCATGCTGGCCATCAGATCGAAGGCTTCTCCTTCTCCTTCGGATTCGTCCTCAGCCGATAGAGTGAATTCAGAGATGATGCTCGAGCATAGGTGCTTTCTTTGGATTTACGCAGCAACCTTCTCCTTAGCTTTTTTTTGTCCGAGCTCGGAGAACTCGGAGCCCTTTTTCTTTTCTTTACTTCACCCTATCTCGGAGCAGGGGACTCGGTGGAAAAATCATCAGTACCGGATGGGGGCCTCATTTTGAAATCCTTGGATAAACTTGCAAAAAGAAATAAAACAACTGAGGACTTAATGATGAAAAAGGGAAACCAAATATTACTCATGAAAGAGATCTCACCATGCGAACGTGCCTCCCATTGGCCTTTTGAAAGCTCGCACCACGAACGATCGAAATAAGGCCTTTGTAATACGATGCCCCGACCTAATCCTTCAGTCGAGGAAATGCATTCGGGATCCGAGCAATAGCTGCACCACCGCTGAACACCGATAAGAAGAAAGGAAAAAAGCGATAAATTAAATCTTGGAAGCAAAATTATACTTATGTGACATGTTCCATTCTCAAGGAACGGCATGCGCTCGGCCGGGATCAAGTCCGAGGTCCTCACTCAGACGAAACGGCCTAGCTAACCTCGATCCCAAACATCATTGATACTCGAGAACGGGACTTTACTGGCCCAACGGGTGAGCTTGATCAGTCTCCCCTAGTAGAGCCAGGGACTGTATAAACGCATGGGGTGGTCGATAGTGAAAGGGCACCCTTCGATCTTGCTTACAAAAAAATGGAGGAGGATTATGATCCTCTAGAAAGAAGGGTGAATTTGACCAAGGGTTACCTCGTATCTTTTGCAAAAGTTAATGATTACCGGGTCCAAATGGTCCAACGTGAAGGGATAAGTGTAAACACTTAAAATCCCTCGACGTGGGTGGTGATGGCTTCGTCAGGTTCAGAAATCACCACATGTTTGTCAACCCAGTTGCAATCCTTTTTTACTTCGGAGAGAATATCCTCGGTGATCGAGCAGATGTACCTCGAGACCTCCTCGCACTGGCCCGGTACGGAGGAGGGCTTTTCGACCTTAAACTCAACATTAACCGGGCAACCCCTGGGTATGAACATTTTCAGAGGAGGTTCCGGTACCGGTTCCTCGACAGCAGTACGCGAGACGACTTCCTCGCTAGCCGGCCGCAAGGTAGAGGGAGTTTCTTTTTGGGGAACGAATTTTGAAGTCTTCGCCATTTCTTTAAAAGATGGAGGAAAAAGAAGAAGTTAAAAGAGTACACTTGACGGTTTGAGATGAAGACGAATGAAAGTTCTTATAAAAGATCTCAAAGTAACTAGAATATAAGTGCTTGGAAGTATTGAAATTTCTGAGATACGAGGGCAGAAGGCTTGGATGTAAAGTTTGGATGAACAAAGGAAGGGGTATTTATAGTTTTCTCCAGCGACGGTTCATATCTGGGAGTGGCCGACCGGCAACTGACAAGCATTTAATGCCATTAAGACTACACCAACGGGACGTTTCAACTATTTTGTCGTTTCTATCACGGTATATCGAAGCGAGAATCGGGAGCTCATATCGTTTCTCATCATCTACTCTCCGAAAAACGAGGGAACTATCTGTATACGGGTGAACCGGTCTCATAGTACATCCCGGTCTCCGATATGATAAGCCAAGTTCGAGATATGGTAACAGGGGAGCTTAGATCAGGTAGAAATCTCATCAATTTGGAGTCCGTACCATAACGCCTGCCCTCGAGGATGTCGGGACCGTGATTCGGGATTGGTCCCTAGCCTCGATTAACTTCGAAGAATGTTGTCAGGTAGTCAAGCTCGGCCAACAGAAGGCCGTTATATCCATGACCGACCGAATAAGGAGATCTCGGCACATATCGATAAGAGATCGGCAATCAGTTAATTAGAGAAATTTTTACCTTTTATAGAGTTGTACCTAATGTAGGACTCCCCTACTATATAAAGGGGGTCTTATTACTTGTAAAAGACATGATAACACGCATTCTAAAGCAATACATCATTATTCTTTTTAGGGGCCGTTTGGTTTGAAAACAAGTTATGATGGGATTAGTTATCCTGGTATTATTTCTTATTGATTGTTTGGTACGCTGTATTAATCTTGGGATTGTCAATTTTACTGTTTTATCCAGGAATAACTTATCCTGGAATTACTATTCCACCTCTGGCAGGTACAAGTTATCCCGGTACTATTTTTAATTCTCGGATAACTTATCCCAGAATTAGTAATCAAACAATGGATAAGGCGATACTAAATTTTATCCCAGCACTATTTTTGCTTATCCATCATACCAAACGACCCGTTAAGCTCTTATTCTTCTGTGTCTTGATATCGATCGAAGTACATTCGGCTCGAGGGTGACTAGCCTTCCAAGGCTGAAATTAACCAATTCGTGTGGTTTGCATTTACTTTACCATAAGTTATTTCAATTGCAATTTAATTTATCGTTTTGTGTCAAATTAATCTACGTATCCTTAAAATCACTTACAAATTCAATTGTTATCCGATTTTGAGGGTAAATACAAATGTTGCTAATTCATTACCTATATATATTACCTTGTGCTAACTTAGAGGAGCGCCAGTATATCAATCTTCGTATATACTGCAAAATCCCTTGGCTATGCCCTCGTTATTAGTTTAGCGTCATCGCTTACCAGACCTAAAGTTTACTGACATATATCATAGGCGATAAAAGATACAGAAGATATTAATAGAATTTTGGTGGTGATGACTGATGATTAGTGGGGAACGACATCAGACATGGAATAATGACTTATTTCTAAAATATACATCTAATAGTGGCGACCGATTTAATTTCTATATAATATTAAGATGATAATGATCTTTAGAAAGAAGGGATGTACATCTGTCTAAAGCACTTCTAAAACACATATGGTTGGATCACCGCTACGTCCAAAAAAAGATGACAAATCGGTTGAACACCATTAGAATGCAGGAGAATTATATATTGGTAAGTTATTGAACCTTATTTAGTAGAAGTAATTCATTTCGTAAAGAATCCATTTCGGTATTCAACGCCGGTTGAATAAACCACAGCCGGAAGGAGTTCTACATCCAATACTTCGAATCCTACTTGGACAAAACGGAAAATAGCATCAATAAATAGAAATACGTCTTCAAAACCATTTATTCGCATTGATTTGATATTTTTGATAAAACTCTTATTGTAGTTGATATGAGATTAGTATTCATTTAGTTCAAATAATTGATCCAACTTTGTGGATGGATTACTCATCCATTTAGCCCTAAAATAAACACTTCGCCCACTCTATCTGCTCATGTTTGAATAGGTAAGACGAGTTACACATTTATGGATCGAAATTAACAGACATATATATATAATAGAGGTGCAATGAAATAAGTATAGTCGCTTTAGAATCAATCCCCTAAAGATAATTTGGTCTTCATTAGAGATTAACCAACACTTGGAGGGGGTGCTAGCTCTTTTTAATACCATTGTGCATGCCAAAGTACATATGCAAGTTCTCTTATCACTTATCAGCCAAGCATTAACAAAAATCAAATTGCACCTATAATTTTTTTAAAGAATACATGAACTTTTATAATCTATTTGAAAAGCAGTATAGGAAAAGACGAACGGATTAGTGAAGTTGGTTCAAAATCAGGTTATGGATGCTTAAAGCATAACCTTTTAGAAAGCACCTGTATTTTGCACTCACTAATTTTATTAGAATGGTCATATTATATGTACTTTGGTGACGCGACCAATTAGCTTTACACTATATCATTTTTCATGCTTGTGTTTGCCACACGAAAAAGCCTAATTTACGCCAGAAATATGTTAATTTACGTCTAAGATGGACAAAGATAGTGTCAGCCAACTGTATAGCTTTCATATATTATTTTTTGAAGATTAAATATATAACACGATCGAATATGCAATCTGATTCCAAACTTTTCGTGTCTGGTCGCAGATTTACTAATGTCATGGCCATACCAACTTTCTTGTATTGCTGCAATAGGCAATAAACTTTCTTCACGTATTTTTGTACAATCATGCAAACTTCTTGTTCTTTTATTTTTCCTTTTAAGAATAAATTATTTTCATTTTGTTTTCAGGTGGGCTTAAATGAATTCAAGTTTATATTGATTCCACCCAACATTTGAAGAGTGATGAGTCAAATAATTCCTAATGAGTAAGGCTGTAAAACTAATTATGTTACGTTAAATCTATTTGGTTCAATGAGTAAGGCTGTAAAAGTAATATGTTACCACAAAAAATTGCCAAGTACATAACTCCTCTAAAGCCGTTATAGTTCTGAAGACTTGAAATTAAAGAACAAGTCAATAAAATTTTAAAATGGTTAAGAATTTTTACAGAATTAGTGGATACATAACAAAGTTTACTGTGACATTGACAGAAAAAAATGTTTCGGCGGCGACCGTTAGTGGGAAAATACGTGGAAAAAATGACTGGTTTCTAAACTATACTTCTAATGATGGTGGCTCATCTCTAAATATTATTAAGATGATAATAATATTTAATTAGGAAAGAAGTGATGTATATCTAAGGCACCTCTTGAACAAATATATATCGGTGGATCAAATTAATCACGTCCATAAAATGCTTACGATTCGGCTTTTATTTAATTAGGAAATTATCATTATACGAGATCCCTTATGGTTTTTATTTAAACCAAATTTAAAAACAAAACGGTTACTTACTCAAAAAAGATATGATGTATGCACTATATCACGAAAATAGATCAATTATGTAGGTGAAAGTTCACTTATCAGTCACCAATCCTTCAGCTAATCCTCCTCCCTATTGTACTTTCCTTCTAATAGATTGTAGTTTTGATTTATTAATTATACAATCAATAATGCATTACGAAAATCAAATTAATGTCACCTATAATTTTATTGGAGGACACGAATCTATATAAACTATTGGACATGATTTGTTGTAAAAGACAAAAGGAATAGTGATTGGTACAAATCAGGACAACATAAAGAATAACCTTTTTAATCGGCAAATGTCTGTTGCACTCGTTAATTCAATATTCTAATTAATGGCCACGTTAAATGTACTTTTGAAAAGCAATTTAGTAGCTTTTCACTATATATTTCTGCTATATCCTTATTCGCGCTTGTGTATGGCACACGCACAAAGGTTTTTTATGCCAGACAATATACTAATTTAAATCTAACATGGACGAAGATAGTGACACCCAACGGTATTGCTTTACATATTTACTTTTGGAAGACTGTAGTAAACACGAATACGCAATCTGATTCCAAACTTCTTGTGAGTCGTTGAGATGGTCACGTAATTAGTGCAATGACCATATCAATTTTGTAGTTTTGGTGCCATAAGCATATAAACTTTCTTCAACTATATATATACCAATCATGCAGCTTCTTCTTCTTCTTTTTATTTGATTTTGTTTCGGAAGTAGGTTTAGTTGAAGCAAATATTTTACTCCAACTTTTTGTTGGGTTATATATCGCAACGAAAGCAATTTTAGTATCATATTCACGTGCAAGTTAAACAATCAACAAATAAGAAGATTATACGAGTTACCTCTTGAAGCGTGGACAAAATAGATTAATCTTAGTCTCCAGTTCCAGAGTAGCAAGACCTTAAGAAAACGTCCCACAGTCTTCTACTGTGTTACCCGAATAATATCCGAAAAGAGAGAATTTCGGGTGGGCAAATCCACCGACTGTGTCTACACATGAAAATTTATAAGTTTTCATAAAGGAGTATCATCAATCTCAAAAGCCGAGACATGGATTCTATCAACTAATTATTACATCGCCAATGTATATCATTATTGTCCAATTTACCAGGCTTATTGAACCACAAAAGAATCTCGCCTTTTAATATATCAAAATAATAAATGACACCCACAACTAATAATAATTATGTCAAGCTTAAGAGTATAATTACGTTGAATGGACTAGAGAAGTTATTTTATTAAGTTAGTATAAAATACTTATCTCTACATGATCAGTTCAATACATACAAAATGTACTAGCACAAGAAGTTAGAATTAAACCATTCCCATAATCAAGATAAATTACATTTAATCTTGTGCTACAACCATTTCGATGGTTTGTCCAATTCCATCATTAGATTGTGAACATAAACTTTATAACTTATAAGAACCGATGATTTAATCTTTCGTGTATAAGCTAAACTCTATACACTAAATCATATAATATATAAGCAAAGGACACACAGACAAATACATGATCTATTTAAAATAAAACTTTATCGAATTGAATAAATAAATAAATAATTATTCCATAAAGAATACAATAAAAATACGCATGATTTATAGTATATCCTAACAATCTCCCACTTAGACTCATAACCATGCGTATACAATTCTAACACCTATTCCGTCCACATGGCTATCAAAAGTCTTCTGTAGCAAACTCTCAGTAAACGGGTCTGTCAGGTTGTTCTCTGACTCAATCTTGGTAACTACTACATCCTCTCTTTGCACTATCTCATGAATTATGATATTTACGCTCAATGTGTTTTGCTCTTTTATGGCTTTGTGCTCTTTCAAATTTGCAACCGCACCATTATTATCACAATAAAGTGTTATTAGTGCTTGAATCAAGGGAACCACACCTAACTCTCTTAGAAAGTTCCCGAGCCAAACCGCCTCTTTGACTGCCTCAGAGGTTGCCACATATTCCGCTTTCATGGTGGAATCAGCAACACAAGTTTACTTGATGCTGCTCCAACTTATGGCTCCACCTCCCAGAGTAAACACATTTCCTGAGATAGACTTTCTAGAATCTCTATCTGACTGGAAATCCGTATCAGTGTACCCAATTGGCACAAGGTCATCCGAATGGTAGACTAGCATATACTTGTCACGACCCAAAATCTAACTAATCGTGATGGCACCTAACTTCACCTGCTAGGTAAGCCAAATAACAACAATCTGATTCAAAAGAGAATTAACTGAGAAACTAAAGATAATATATACGAATCTAATACACTCCCCAAGGACTGGTTGTGCAAATCATGACCTTCTAAGATTTAGAATTTACAAAGTTGGTATGAAATAAAATACATCATCTATTTGAGATATACATGAACAGATTAATAAGTCTAAAGCTACCAAGAACAAGAGGCAGCTATGACCGGATTGCAGGTATAGTTTCAGTGCCAGCTCCCACCATCCACAGCAACATCAGCATCCGAAATCTGCACGCAAGGTGCAGAAGTATAGTATAAGTACAACCAACCCCATGTACTCAATAAGTAACAAACCCAACCTTAAGTTGAAAGTAGTGACGAGCTTTGACACAGTCAGAGTCCAACATCAACCGTCAGGAAAACAACTCAGAACAATATAAATAAAACAATACAAGTAATAACTCAAGATGATGCTCCGCTAGTTTAAATTCCGGAAAAATAGGCATGTTTTTGAAAGATGACGGTAAAACTCAATTCTTTTCACCAAATCACCAAAATATGAGTGAATTCGAAAACTATGATTTTTTCCAAGAACTTTCTTCCACAATAAGAAATTTCATTATCAAATGGCATATGCCTACATATCAATGTGCATGCCAATGCAATGTAACATAGTGATAAAATCATATGCATGCTCTTTGAGTAGAAATTTCACTCAGCACGCTCAGTCACCGAGTCCTCCCAATCACTCATTCTTCATAATCACTCATTCCTCACAGTCACTCATTCCTCATAGTCACTCAATCCTCTCAATCACTCGGCACTCGCACTCAATAGGTACCTGCGCTCACTGTGGGTGTGCAGATTTTGGAGGGGCAGATCTAGCCCAAGCGCTATGATAAGCCAATCATGGCATGAATCAATAAAACATGCTGCGAAGTGCAACCCGATCCCATAAATATCCTCATAATCAGGCCCTTGGCCTCACTCAGTCATCAATCTCTCCAGTCTCTCGAGCTCAAAATTATCATGAAAATTAGCCAAAATATGATGATATAATTTATCAATGAATAGCAACAGAGACTGAGATATGATATGCAATAAATGAACATGACTGAGTATGTACTTACAATTTAAACATATAACCCAACAGCAGAAATGACCTTAGTGAGTCCCAATAATACCAGCATATATCTAAGCATGATTTCCATCACATCTCAGTTTCTCGAACACATAGCACATACATGGAAAAATAATAAGTCATTGGACTACACAATTCTACGGAATCAATTGAGTCATAATTTCTATGATGCACCCCCACACGCCCGTCACCTAGAATGTGCGTCACCTCCACACCAATCACATAACACGTATATTCAGGGGTTCATACCCTCATCTCCAAGATTAGAAGTGTTAGTTACCTCGAACAAGCCGAATTCAACACCGAGCAAGCTAAACAATGCTACATGGCCGAAACCCTCGAAATTTGATGTGTAATGCACTCCCATGGGTCTCTCTTCATGATCGCGGTCCCCATCATCGCGATCGCGATTCAAAAAAAGTTCCAGCTCAATTTTTACCCTTCGCGATCACGATGAACAAATTCCAACAAGCTTGCCCAACTCTTCTAGAAAGCCTCAAGTATAATGGTCATAACGTTTTTTTACAAAACTCCAAATGATAAATGGTTTAATTTTTTGGAAATCCAGACACCAAGATCTACTACATCTTTCCTTTTTGGATCGTCTCCAAATTCCTTATAGATTGCAAGATATAAGCTTCCAAAGTTAGCCTCGTGCAGCAGTAATTTTTTCGTTGCAAACGTGAATTTGTCTTTGCGAACGCGATTCACAGGCCCATTTTTCCCATTTTGCTCTTTGCGAACGCGACCCAATGTCCGCGATAGCGATGCACACTGCTGTAGCCAAAAATCAGCAATTAAAAATGGCCTAGAAATGGTTCGAAACTACCCCGAACTAGCCACTCGGGACCCCATCCGAATATATCAACAAGTCCCATAACATAATACATACTTACTCAAGGCCTCAAATCACACATAACAACATCGAAATGACGAATCGAACCACAATTCCGACTTAGAAAATTTTCGATCTTTCGATTTCCAAAACTCATGCCGAACTATATCGATTCTACTCGGAATGAACTCAAATTTTGTGTACAAGTCCCAAATGACATAACGAAGCTACAGAAATTTTCAAAATCACAATTCGAACTCGATATCATCAAAGCCAACTCTCAGTCAAACTTATGAACATCCCAAACATTCAAATTTCCAACTTCCGCCAATTAGTGCCAAAACCTTCTAGAAATACCAAATGCAAATCCGGGCATAAGCCCGAGTCCAAAGTTGCCATCCGGACCTAACAGAATCATCAAAAGCTCCGATTTGAGGTCGAATACTAAAAAGTCAAACTTGGTCAACTCTAAGCTTAAATCATAAAATTCATTCTTTCAAACAAATTCCGAAACACCTGAAAACCAAAATCGATGATTCACACACGTCATAATACATCATATGAAGCTACTCAAATCTTCAAATAGCTGAACAGAATTCAAATGCTCAAACCGGTCGGGTTGTTACATTCTCTCCCACTTAAACATACGTTCGTCTTCGAATCTTCCAAGAATTGTTCTTAAGCCTTTAAATCACTATGCCACCTTACCACGTACATACCCGGGGCTGATCCCACGTAACCGTATTCCATATAGGCCTGACAACACAACATAATTGAAGATCATTACTTTAACCTTAGTCCGTAAAACTTAGAACCCAATTTCCAACATCCAGAATTCCTTACAAGACCTACATCTCTCATCTACATACTGTATAAGTCTGAATAAGCTGTATTAAGCCTTAGCCATGATCCAAGATATAACCACATAACATACCACAAAACTCGCATACTCATAACGATAATTTTCGGCCACAATAATCGATCAAAACAAACCTAATACCAGTAATAAGCCTTATATCAAATAAAATATAGTTCCAAACCTTCGCACACCGCCGATGATGAAAGAAACATCCAGAAACTCATAGCCACTCACCAGATCCACAAGTCAGGGAGCTTTCTCTCATTCGACAAGGACCTTAGCCACTTATCTAAGCCGACTTCTAAAATTATTCTTCCAAATACGCCGTAATCAACTTGATAGTACCCATTTTAGGTCCAGTGACCTTATATCAATAAACACAACTATTCTATAGACATGCCACACCAATACAACTCAAGCCACAAACCGTGCAATCCGAGCACCAATAGGAAACAATTCAAATGTACTTAATCATGGAAAATAAATCAAAGGAGAGAACCGTTCCGCAAGTTCAACAAGCACCACCACAACCGTAATGCTATGAGCTCATCACACATAGTGGACTCAAGACACACGAATCTAACACAAGGATAATATCCCAACACAACTCCGCTGCAATGCGTGACTCATCTAAACACCGATCCAATAATGGTAACTAGCTCTCATAGAGCTCACATCAACATCGACCGCACGGACAACTCACTTGCTGCACGGACGACTCACGTGCTGTATTATCAATACCTGGATCTGCACGAACAACTCATGTGCTACACGGACAACTCACGTGCCAATAATATGTTCCGTGCGGTATAGTCCCAAGCCTCTAGTCCAAACATATCGTACATGAGCAGTTAAACAAGTATACAAAGTGCATGACCATAACCAGAGGGAAGCAAATAACACAATATACCACGGCTCGGTAAGGTCATAACCAAGGCACAATCAATAATTCAACATGCCAATATCTATCTCGCTCGAATTTCGCTGCAAGGCCCAAACAGAACCGCATCATGTGTGCATATAATCGATAAATCACAACCCTTCATAGAATAGCAGAGTAACACATTGAACATATTAGATATGAATAAGGTCAATTCTAACTGAATTACACACCTTTCGGCAATAACGGTGCTGAGCCAACAAATCTGGCCGGGTATAGAATATACGTCCTCATTGGGCCTATCATTGGGCCCCCAAATTAACTCCGGTCATCCATAAATGGATAAATAGACCTCCAAAAGTCCATAATGATCTAACCATAACACATACCACCATCTAGTTAACTTTGGCCATATCTTCACAGTTCGCAACCTCAAAATAATCTGCTTCTGAGAACTCCCAGTCTTCAAATTCGTAAAACACATGAATCACCATAACTGACTAACACATCTTTCACGCACGATCATCCCACGAGGGACACTTCCCTAATTCTTCCGTGCCACATAGCAAAAAATTGAATATTAGCAGTCTATCAAACAGGTGAGTACCGCAATACCAACAAAACATCCGTAAGTCAAAACATAGTGCGCCTTCTGAAATGCGCAACCCTTCCCAGGCAATACCAAGTAGTAATAGTATTCATCTAGTCATCTGGAACCGCCCATGTTTTCTAAGAATTCATGACCGTCCCTTCAAAACTGAACCGTCACCTTATACATGCAAATCTCAATCCCACAGGACACACCGCCTTCATGAGGCCATCATACGAAAAGCACAAGAATCTCATAACCAACTCTGAGTCACACCAGAATATATACCTGGTTAGTTAGAAACCTTCCATTTGATCCCATCCAGGAAAGAATCACAATACGCAACATGCTCCTCAAGCCGGTAGGAAATGTCCATCTCAAACCGTTATAGAAACCATCGAGAACTCTTTGAAACCCATTTAAATGTAACCAAGCTATACGAGCTGAATCTCCCTAAGTCTACCAAGCCACGCAGGTTTCCAAATCTAAGTGTATTGCTAGAAAACACCCGTAAAGTCTCACCTCATCATAAGAACCAAAAGAACCGAACATAGTATTACCATAATGATCTAGCCTATTACCAGTAGTCCTATTTTCTCCGAGTTTCTTCTGAATTACCCTCAAGTTGACACTTCTCCTTGTCAAAACACCACGATCCTTACCCGAAGCTCACTACAAGACATCCTAACATCAAACCACACATCCCTAAGGCCCATAAGCCGTTGTATTCTTCTTAAGCACCCCCATAAGTACCACAACTGAGACACCCACTCAGAAAAGACCTTATATGAATTTAAAGTTGTTCTTTTTTTACCTTTATTATACTGAAATGTTGATTCCATAGTCATACAGAATTACCGCAAGCCCCGGCACCATCCAATGTAAATAACCGATTTTAGCGATATACAAATCCGAAAAATTTTCAATTGCCCATATACATTTTGAATCCATTAGAACCCTCTCGAGAGTCATCCACTCTGCTCAAGTCTAAATTGCATCGTCCAAACGAGCCGAAAAACACGTGCCCCATTAGCACAATAACACTCAATGAAGTAAACCTGTCTTAACACCATCTATCAAATTCATACTCCTTGCACACTACATCCTTCACAAATAAAAACTCACTCATCCCGGAATTTTCGTATACTCATAAAGTGTAATATAACCCGTATCCAGGAATTTTCTTACTCGAGCCATCCTCATTCTCAACCTCCGCAAGTCATAACGGATCCACAATTATGCCTCAGACCAAAAACTAGTATTTAACACATAACCGTGAAATCAACTCGTCAATAGCAGGATCCTCCAGTTGGTTCAAATCCATAGAATAAAACCTCTAATAACTCACCGTACCCATACTCTATTACTGCCAAAAATCCCGCACTGAAATTCAACCAAGTCCTTCATAAACTCATGTAACACATACTATACAATACCTCAATCATCCGCTAAGCTCGCATTCATCTCCGTGACAGTCAAGTCAACTTTCTCAACCAATCCAAACTCAAATCTCAACACATATACCCCGCTGATAGAAAAGAAACCCCTCACACAACATTAGAGGGATCACACATCCGTAAATTATCCCGCAGGTGATAACCCGCCTGCTTAGCCTCAAACTGGCATCTTTCTATACCTTTTTACAGCCACAACTACTACATAATCACTTAACCTTCCTGAGTTTGAACTCATCAATAAGACATGAAAATCTACTTCGCTCCACAATTAAACAACATGAAAGATCCTTCAACAAACCCATAACTCGAAACTATACGTCAAATCGAGACAGACATCAAGCACCCAATAGCCCTTTTTACATCTCAAGCAAACTCTTTTCTTCACATTCAAACCATCTAAACATATTTTGCAGTCATATCATACTCATCATATAGCCATTCTACCGCTCATCGAGCCACAAATTCTACTCATAGGGACACTACCGGACATATAAGTCTAAAAGCACAAGTTCTCACAAACTGAAACTATCAAGCCTAAGATGCGTTCTAAACCTGGCCTCAAGCCCTCCAGACTGGCCCATCACCAAAACAAAGAAAACACATCTCGTACCTCATTCATAGAATCACAAGCCATCAATGCATAGCTGATACCGAGTGTTCACATACGCATACGAATGAGTGGAAAAAATTCAAAGATATACGCTTCAAGCTGAATCAATGCCGCATGATAAGGAAAAAAAGATGGGAAGTTTATCCTAGATGCCCTGTAGCCTCTCAAAAATAAGTATGGACGTCATCATACCGATCCGCAAGACTCTACTAAACACTTGCTCATGACTCGTATAACATATGAACCTAGAGCTTTAATACCAACTTGTCACGATCCAAAATCTAACTAGTCATGATAGTACATGACCTTACCCGCTAGGTAAGCCAAATAATAACAATCCGATTCAAAAGAGATTTAACTGAGAAACTAAAGATAATATATCTGACTCTAATACATTCCCCAAGGACTGGCAGTACAAATCATGAGCTTTAAGATTTAAAATTTACAAAGTTGGTATGAAATAAAATACATCATCTATTTGAAATATACATGAATAGGTTAATAATTCTAAAGCTACCTAGAACAAGAGGCTGTTATGACCAGATCGCAGGTACAGCTTCAATGCCAGCTCCCGCCATATACAGCAACATTAGCATCCGAAATCTGCACGCAAGATGCAGAAGTGTAGTATGAGTACAACCAACCCATGCACTCAATAAGCAACAAACCAAACCTTAGGTTGAAAGTAGTGACGAGCTTTGACACAGTCAGAGTCCAACATCAACCGTCAGGAAAACAACTCAGAACAATATAAATAAAACAATACAAGTAATAACTCAAGATGATGCTCCGCTAGTTTAAATTCCGAAAAAATAGGCATGTTTTTGAAAGATGACGGTAAAACTCAATTCTTTTCACCAAATCACCAAAATATGAGTGAATTCGAACACTGTGATTTTTCCCAAAAATTTTCTTCCACAATAAGAAATTTCATTATCAAATGGCATAAGAAAAGTATATATTTATGCGTACATGTCAATGTGCATGCCAATGCAATGTAACATAGTGATAAAATCATATGCATGCTCTTTGAGTAGAAATTTCACTCAGCACACTCAGTCAGTCAGTCCTCCCAATCACCTAGTCCTCCTAATCACTCATTCCTCACAGTCACTCAATCGTCTTAATCACACGGTACTCACACTCGCACTCAGTAGGTACCTGCGCTCACTGTAGGTGTGCAAACTCCGGAGGGGCAGATCCAGCCCAAGCGCTATAATAAGTCAATCATGGAATGAATCAATAAAACATGTTGATAGTGTAGCCCGATCCTATAAATATCCTCACAATCAGGCCATCGGCCTCACTTAGTCATGAATCTCTCATGTCTCTCAGGCTAAAAATGTCATGAAAATTAGCCCAAAAATGATGATATAATTATTAATAAACAGCAACAAAGGCTGAGATATGATATAAAATAAATGAACATGATTGAGTATGTAATTGCAATATCAGCATATGCCTAAGCATGATTTCCAACATGCGTCACAGCTCAGTTTATCAAACACATAGCACATACATGGAAAAATAACAAGTCATTTGACTACACAGTTCCACAGAATAAATTGAGTCACAATTTCTATGGTGCACGCCCACACACCCGTCACCTAGCATGTGCGTCACCTCCACACCTATCACTTAACACGTATATTCAGGGGTTCATACCCTTAGCTCCAAGTTTAGAAGTGTTACTTACCTCGAACAAACTGAATTCAATACCGAGCAAGCTAAACAATACTCCAGTAATTCCATTCTGCGCGCATCAATCCCCGAAACGGCTAAAAACTAGCCAAAAGCAACTCAATTAGATCAATTAACGCCTAAGGAAATAATTCCAAATAATAAAGGTCGAATTTAAACTTACAACTTCGAAGTCAACCAAAATTCAATATGGGGCCCACGTCTCAGAATCCGACAAAAGTTACAAAATCCGAACACTCATTCAACCACGAGTCCAACCAAACCAAATTTACCGAATTTTGCACAAATTGACCCCCAAATCCTAAATTTAAAGTCTAAAAGATTTCCATCATTTTCAACCCAAAACACCAATTTAATGATAAAAACAACAATGTATTCATGCAATTTAACCAAAACCGAGTCGAGAACATTTAGCTCAATCCATATGGTGAAAATCACCTCAAAAATCGCTTCAATCCGAGCTTCATAGCTCCAAATATACTAAAATGGCCGAAACCCCCAAAATTTGATGTTCAATGCGCTGTCGGGGGTCTATCTTCATGATCGCGGTCCCCAAAATCGTGATCGCAATTCAAAACAAGTTCCAGCTCAATTTTTACCCTTCGTGGTCGCGATGATCAAATTCCAACAAGCTTGTTAACTCTTCTAGACAACCTCAAATATAATAGTAATAACTCTTTGAACACAACTCCAAGTGATAAATGGTTAATTTTTCAAAAACTAGACACCAAGATCTACAACTTTCATTTTTGGATCATCTCCAAATTCCTTATAAATTGCAAGATATAAGCTTCCAAAGTTAACCTTGTGCAGCAAAAATTTCTTCTTCGCGAACGCGAATCTGTCTACGTGAACACGATTCACAGTCCTTTTTTTCCCATTTTTCTCTTCGCGAACGCGACCTAATGTCCGCGATCCCGATGTACACTGCTGTAGCAAAAAACCAGCAATTAATAATGGCCTATAAATGGTCTAAAACCAATCTAAAACTCATCCGAACCACTCGGGATCTTGTCCGAATATATCAACAAGTCCCATAACATAATTTGAAAGATTAGAAGTGAAAAATGGTTAAAGACTAATCAATTTAAAGAGGGAGAGTTGGAGTGGGTAACGGTTGCTTTTTGAAGTTCAGAAGTATAATCAAACTGGAAAAGTAAGTTTGAATGGACGTTGGACTCTTCCCTAGAATCTAGGCAATTATGGCGCATGGAACTCCTTTATGGTGAAACTGGTTCATATGTAATGGATAAACTTGAGGGAGATTGGGATTAAATGGGACTCTTTTTCTGATCATGATCCAAATATAATTATTTCAAAATATGCAATATGGAGAGTACATACCATGAAATTCTGATGAACCAGGTTCTTCACTGATAATTCTCTTATGTAAGTCTGAATTTTTCAAGAAAATAAAGATAATATCATTAGAGATTAATGAGACATTTTAGCACATGGCACAAGAGTATACTAATGAAAGTATGAGACTGAGAAAAATTTAATCTAATTATTTAAAAACTTCCACAAATTATCTAGCCAATTATTGAGTTAGATTTAGTTCCTTTTAGGGGATCTTAATCATCCCTAATTCTAACTTGTTCCTTTCAAAGTGATCTCTACTTATAGCTTTTGTGAAGATGTCAGCTATTTGCTTGTCAGTAGCACAGAATTCCACAGTAATGCCTGACATCTATGTGCTTGTTTCTCATAGTTCTCCCTCAAAAAGTTGTGCTTAGTTCTTTTGTGATGAACCGGGTTCTTGGTCATACTAATTGCACTGGTGTTATCACAAAAGATAGGGATACAACTTACATTAATTCCAAAATTCATTAATTGATGTTTGATCCACAACAGTTGAGCACAACACGAGGCAGCAGCCACATACTCAGCTTCTGCAGTAAATAAGGCCACAGAATTTTGCTTTTTGGTGGCCTAAGACACAAGACATGAGCTAAGAAAGTGTTCCATACCTGAAGTGCTCTTTCTATCCACAAGAAAACTTGTATAATCAGCATCATCATATCTTACTAAGTTGAAATTACTATCTTTTGGATACCATAGACAGAGATCAGTGGTGCCTTTTAGGTATCTCAAGATCCTCTTAACTGCAGTCAAGTGAGACTCCTTTGGATTTTCTTGAAATCTAGCACAAAGGCCTACACTAAAAACAATGTCAGGTCTACTAGCAGTGAGATATAAAAAAGATCCAATCATTCCCCTATACATCTTCTGATCAACAAATAAACCAGGTTTATCTATATCCAATTTTGTAGTTGTTGCTATAAGAGTATCAATTTCTTTGGAATCTTCTATTTTAAACCTTTTAAGCAACTCTTTCACATACTTCTGCTGATGGATCATAGGTCCATTTATATTTTGTTTAATTTGTAAGCCTAAAAGAAATTAAGCTCACTCATCATACTCATTTCAAATTCACTCCCCATTAGCTTAGCAAATTCTTTACTTAACCTATCTGTAGTTGCTCCAAAGATTATATCATTAACATATATTTGAACTACTAAGAGATCTTTACCTTTTTCTTTCAAGAACAAAGTATTTTCAATTTTACCTCTCTTGTAGCCATGCTCAAGTAAGAATTTAGATAATCTTTCATACCATGCTCTGGGAGGTTGCTTGCTTTCAAAGCTAGGAGGTTGCTTGACAAACACTTATTCCTTTAGATAGCCATTGAGGAAGGCACTCTTGACATCCATTTGATGGAGAGTGAATTCCATGTAAGAAGAAAAGGCTATAAGGAGTCTAATTACTTCCAATCTTGCAACTGGAGTAAAAGTCTCATCATAGTCTATGCCCTCCTCTTGACTATATCCTTGAACCACCGATCTTGCCTTATTCCTTGTAACTGTTCCATCTTCATCAAGTTTGTTTCTGACGACCCATTTAGTATCAATTACTGATGTGTCCTTGGGTCTTGGTACTAGATTCCAAACTTAACTTCTCTCATATTGGTTGAGTTCATCTTGCATTGCATTCACCTAGTCTGCATCCTGCACGCCTCTTTTACATTTTTAGGTTCAATAAGAGATAAAAAAGCATCAAAAGCACAGAGATTCTTCAAAGAAGATCTAGATCAATGATTATGTTCCCATAGCCCATAGTCCTCTCCATGTATGTGATCTCCCATTCTTGACTTCCACCAAGAGTAGTACTGCCTATTAAAGAGTGGTGGCCTAGCAGTGGATTTTTCATCTCAATTTCTAAGTGGTGCACTCATCTTAATTTTCTCCTAAGGTGTTAGTCTCTTTAAGGATAACCTACTCTGATACCAATTAATGTTTTATACTTCAATACCACACGAGAG
>MCJB01047990.1:0-21211 GCA_002018475.1 Nicotiana obtusifolia | reverse complement strand
GGGGGGGGGGGGGTTGATTTGTGTGGTGTCTAGTTTTTCGTGTGCATAGATTATAGAAGGACCTGGTTCTTCTATGTGTTCCTTACACTACAGTTGCGGAATAATAGATGCAGAAAGTAAAGAACACAAGTATTTTACGTGGAGAACACCTGGCTGAAAAGGTGAAAAAATCACGGCCTATTAACTAGTAGGATTTTTCCCAACACTTCACTAAATCACCGAGCTAAAACAGCGTTTACAGAACTCTTATAAACCTAATGATTATCTCTAACCCTTTGTGGCAACCAGTCTCAGGCTGTTGCGATAATTTCAAGTTAACTCTAATTTGAACAGTACACTCAGAGTACCTAGTACAAATGCTTCTAGAGAAAGCTGAAAGGTACAACTCAAAAGCCTACTACAATGAAACTAGAATAAAAGACAGACACTTAAAACTGGCTCTTCTATCTGATTCATGTAGCTTCAAATTCCCACAATTGAAACACACAGGAATTTCTATACCTTGTTATTTTGTTCTCGACTCCTGCTTAACTTCAGCGTTTCTGCATGTCTGTAAAAGAGAACATCCTGAAATATATAGAGTTAGTAGAATATGATTAACTAGAGTTCTAATGCTATACTCTTCCATAGTGGAAGAGTTTTAGTTATCTTAAACTTCTAACTCCACCCTTATCTAGGATAAAGTTCTCTTCAAGTAAGGAGCCCTGCTCCGTATCAATTATGCAACCTTTTCGTTCAGGGGATATCAGATATAACCACTTGTGCTTATTCCCTTCACATGCATGCCTTGTGCTTGAATCTGCCTGTGCCCTGTGTATACTGTGTATGGACATGGTTCATGCATGTATTTCTTTGTCAATCATCAAAACAAACTTACTCAGGCCATCACAATCCTCACCTAATGAGCTAGCTTTTGGGGTTGAGTTAGGCCCAATTGTCCATTTATTTATCATGGTACCAAAGCCCCTCATCAGAAGGGGATAGAGGACTTGGTCTCCGTATATGATTTGGGTAATTAACACCTCATGAGCTAACTTTTAGGATTGAATTAGGCCCAATATCTATACCTCTAGTAAAGGTGCAGGTTGGTGGTGTTAGCTAGCAGTGGTGGTGGTTATCGATGGTAATTGTGCGAAGTTGGTGATGGTAATGGAGGTGATTGACGGTGTTTGTCGTATAACAATTAGAGGTTGATAGTTGTGGTGGTGTATAGGTTTTATAAATAGAGTAGTGTGGCAATAAAATCACATTTATAGGAATCTTTAAGTGAACGTCTTCACAATTTGAAGATTTTGTACGAAATCTGAATGATTTTTATATAAACCTTTCAAGAGCAAATAAATGGTTGCAAAGAGGGAAAAAGTATTCTATAAATGAACTAGAACCTGAATAATTTAGATTCAAACTTTCGTTAAGTAAAAAAAATGAGACCTTATTAAGCTATAGATAATGTATTCCATTTCTAAAAAAAGGTACTTCAATTCTTAGTCCTCCGCTTGGCTTAATCTAGTAGTCTCAGTTATCCCTTTGCCTAAGCATAAAGGAGAATTTGCAAAAGTTGGTGCATAAATATTCCATGTTTTCTTTCCTCAATATGGAAGTATCATGTGAACATTACTGGACTAAAAGGAATTATACATTTCACGTGTCTGTTTTTATATAGTCATTGACATCCCTACGTTTGTTATATTCAATATTATATGTCATTACGTGCAATTACCACATCATGCTACTAAATGTCGACATTTATATAATCCATCGGACATTATCAATTAAACAAAATATTATTTGGATTCACTATTTTGTTTGAATTTTAAAACTTTTCGGCAAGATCTTCCAAAATTTTAAAATAGGCTTGTTTGGTTCTCAAAAAAACTGATTTAGTTTTGAAGAATTAACCCAAATAGTCGCTCAGCCAATTGCTTAAACTAGAAATAACCGGTGAAGGTATAATTTATACATTATATGTGTATAATTATGTATAATTGATGTATAAATTATGTATATGACTAGAAAAAGTGAACAATAAATATGACAGACTATTTGTATAAAAATTCCTCTAGTTTCCGGCATACAAACCAAAACATTCCTCCAATAACCGAATTGTAACTAAATTATACAAACCAAAATGTTCCTCCAAAATTGTTGGTACCAAACTAAAGAAATCATGATTTTGCTACCACTAATATATATGATACATTTATTTGTCAAACAAAATATGCCTTAGCTAAGTCCGCCTTGTCTGCTTTTCAATGGTCATGGGTATTAAGTAGGAAAAAAAATTTCTCACAAATATGTCCGAGAAGCCCGTTGCACATAAACTTCGTGGGTGACCCTTTATCGATTATTCTTGTCTGAAATAGTTTAATGCCCCCTCAAGAGCACAGAACCAATCTTGCTGTGGGCAGTGCTAGCTGCAAGTGCATCCTCCAAGGTATCTGTGTGCAAATGCTCGCTATGTGCGAGCACCGCCGGTGCTGCTTGCGGTGGGCACCGCATACATTATTGCACATGTGCATCAGGGGTAGAGCTAGTACGTAGGTTATGGAGGTTCGGCCGAATTTAGTAATTTTGGTTTAAATTCTATTTTTATTTTAAGAAATTAATTGAATATATACAAATTATTAATTAATAACCAGTAACTTAAAAGAATGAGAATTCTGAACCCATAAATTTCAAATCTCTCTACCGCTCATATGCATGACTTAAGAGTGACATAGGCAGGGATGCACTTATCAACTACTGCAGTTAAAACGAAAGGGTTGTTCTAGGAATTAGATGAGAGAGGCTTGCCAGAATGCTAGGGGCAGCGGGGCAATCTTGTCATGGCGCATAACTAGAATTGCACTCATTATATTCTATTTTATGAATGGCAAATTAAATTGCAGATATTTTTCATGACATATGATGGCAACTAGCTACTAGCTACTTGAGAACAAAAAGTAAAAGACGCACTTAATATTTTATAAGAAAGAGAAGGAAGACAAGTGACATTTTGTGCCTTTGTGTGATGATAATTTAGACGAATTATCAGAGTAGTAATGAAGTTCTTGATAACTAAATCACGTACATCCAAGTACGGAGGGCCATATTGGAGTGTAGGACCACAGAAGTAGTGAAGAACCAAAAGAAAAGAAAATGAAATGACCTTCTGTAAGAGTGGTTACAATAAATAAAATAAAATAAAACTGTAGAAAGATTATTTAACATCAATCCAATAAGAGTGAGAAAAGACACACCAACTTATGATTAATTGCTAACGATATGAAGTTGTAGATATGTGAAGATATAAACCAGAAGACCTAATTATATTAACCATTCGAGTACGGTCTAATATCTCGATTATTATTTCTCAAAAGAGAACAGTTAAAGCTGATTCTTGTATATGTACTTCTGGTTGAAATTACAACGTTTTCAAATGAAATTTCCAAAAGGTGCACCAAATGTTTCAAAATGGCAATACAATTAAGAAATGTTTAGCTTTTATATAGTTACGATGTCAAAAAAAAAAAAAAGGAAACTTATCAGTTATGTCCGACCATAAGTAAGTTATTATAAAAATTGGTCAATTCATAAAATATTACAAATATTAGGTAAATGCTAAATATTAGCCAATTAGTTATTTGTAGCCGAAAAAATATCAAATTTTTGCTTTCTTTTGAGTGGGTGTTGTTGGATAGATTGGGTACATCTTAAGGAGTTTAAAACTTAGTTCTGGGATGATTTGGTGGAATATTGAAGTGGTTTGAATTGAAAATTCAAAGTAGAAGATAAATACGGAAAAAGATGATGTGTATCATTTGTGTATCACATATTTATCATATATTTGTCAAATGTGTATAACATGTATATCCATATTATCTGTGTGTGAGATACATGCGTGTTACATCTGTCGTAGAAAATTTTTTAAACTCGATTTTAACTATGAATTTTGGTACCGAACAAGTCCAAACCACCTCTAATCTTGCTTAAATCTTTTATATCGCCTCATCTACATTTTTTTTTTAATGAATTTTAGCCATACACATTGAACAAATCCTTTTTTGCCTATTTCTTTTTTAATATTGTATATCATTGATAATGAATTCTGACTCCAAACTAGTTTAGTTCACCTTCAAACTTCTTCAATTTATATATCTATGTGTTTTCAACGAAGCACAACAATACCCATTGGAAAAGAATTGCCTATATTTGTATATCATTAGTAATTTTTTGGCTATTTTTAATAGCATAATTAAAATGGCTAGTTATTGATAAATAGAGTCTTTTTTTGGGTATATTTTTGTAAGATTCCCGTAAAAAACATACGCTATGAGATTACTTTAAAAGTTAACTATGTGTAGCTTCCACAATAAAACCGTCAGAAATTAAACCTTTTTCTGTCAATCATATATTTTGCGCTAGTACTAATATTTAATTATCTCGTTATAGATTCTTTTTTTTTTTTAAATGTTGTGCCTCAATCATCTAATGAGAAACTATGATTCCTTTTAGAAAAAAATTTCCGTTTCTTCTTCACTACTAAACGTTAGAAATTAAATAAAATTAAATTAAATACGTGGATATTCATGACCAGCTAGAAGAAGTTAGGTATTTGGACAGGACCACCAGGCAACAAGTCTTGGGATTCCTACGTGCGCCAATTTGCAGGAAAAATACAAAAATAGTACTAAAATAAGAGCACTCGGATCTTGGAAAATCAATTGGTGGGACATAATCAGAATATTAAATTAGTTACTAAGCCTCTACAATGCAATAAAATAAATAATGCTTACATAGGGTTGTGGAATTCCAGTTTTGGAGCATCCACTGACCACACTATAATCACTTGCACCGCATGCTATGAAGTTTTCTGCAGTTTAGTCCTAGTTGTAACATTTGGATACTAAACTCCGTAGGCATATAATATAATATCTGCATACAATACAATACGGTTAAAAAATCTAATGGGTAAACTGCATTTACCAAAGATGTGATGGATAAGTTTTTTGTTCGAGTTAGCTTTTGAGGTTGAGTTAGGCCTAAAATTCATTACTTTATCAAATATCAGAGTCATATCTATCCCTATTCATGATTTATTCAATATTGAGCCTCCATCTTATATTATTATCGAGTGATGAATTATTTGGTCTCTTTATATGGTCTTAGATAATCTTTCATGAGCTAGTTTTTAGGGTTGAATTAGATCAAATATTTATTTATTTTAATCGCAACGTGCTTGAAAACACCTCTGACAATCCCTTTTTATGATCTGAATATCAAACAGATTTACATAGCACTATTTTTTTATTGATCGTTTCTAAAATGAATGTTATATTTTTATATTTAAAAATAATTATGCTTTGAATTTCTCATTTAATTTTAATTACATGTGTTTATAATCACAGAAATCTCATGTCATATGACCACAAGTTTTTAAAAAAATTTATTTATTAAATTCACCTAATAACACTAATAAAACATCCTAGGGTGAATTGAGAGTTTCCTAATTTTTCAAAATTTCTTGCGGAATACTTAATGACATGTTATGCACCATGAATATGTCGTTTAATCCTTTGATCAATTGAGAGAGACTGTCTTCAATGAGTAATGGACAATGATAGTTCTTTATTAATCTGTGTTCCAACCCTTTTATATTTAAAAATATTTTATCTTTTCAAATTTTTATTTTATCATTAATAATTTATTTTATAATCATATAAATCTCATGACATATTATAAACTACTGCCAATTTTCTTTCTGAAACTTTCTAATGAAAAAGTTAGTAGCTCTAGGTCAGCGGCAGTAGAGCAAGGGCAGCCATATTAAGTAAACGTATCCATAAACCGTGCAACAAACAACCAACTGACGGTCAGCAGATGCTAGAGTCTGGTTGCTTTCCCTTCGTCATAGACTACCAAATGGGTGGAAATAGAATGAATTTTTATTTAAAAATATACTAGCAATGAAGTTTGGTTAATGAGTATATAGTAATAATAGTACTGTACTAGTACTAATTTTCGGTTGAACAGTTTTGCCATAAGTACTTT
Organism: Nicotiana obtusifolia; assembly: GCA_002018475.1. Lineage (NCBI taxonomy): Eukaryota > Viridiplantae > Streptophyta > Magnoliopsida > Solanales > Solanaceae > Nicotiana > Nicotiana obtusifolia. Next base: position 15,181 of record MCJB01047990.1, on the reverse strand, counting down.
CAAACCTAGTGTTTTCAATAGAGTCGTTTACTTGATCTACTTGTTAGTTGAATAAAGTTGGGTTTTCTTCGGCCTATTTTAGAACTTTTGAGAAAATGATACTGTATAGCGATCTTAAAATAGTAATCGAAAAATTGCATATTTTTGGTAACAATTCAATTTATACACTGTTTAAAGGATACGTGATTTAATTCAATACGAATGATCTAAGAACAATAAATAATTGAATAAAAGGAAAACAAACCGATCAAACCAAATGTGTGGATGATTAAGCCTAGCTTTATGATGACCGGTGAAAGTTGGTTCCAATCAAGTCCTCGAAACGGGCTCGGTTGTAACTAAATAAACAAGCAGCTAAAGAACACTTTGAACAGTAACTAGAGAACAAAATTAACTTTATTGCTTTGGTATGTGTACCAACAGTTGTTGAAAAATAAAAAGGTCCTCCCTTTTATATAGTAGGGAAGTTTCAACCGTATACAAGCCTAAATAAGGTAAAACTCATTCTTTTCTAGTAAATTGTGATCGTAGTTGATATCGAGCGAGATTTGCGCCGTAATATCCAATTAAGGGCGGATATTTTGGCCCCTTGTTTATCCTTCCCAACCGTCTTCCCTTTAGTCTCGGTTCTTCATTTTGCTCGAACTCGATTCTTCCCATGTTTGGCCGTGTCCGATTCTTGGAGCACTATTTGTCCTCCCGGGGCTTTAATCTATGGGAGCCCTTGGCTTTACTCGAGGCCATATCGGACTGCGCTATCTTCTCGTTTCTTTAACGGGGAATCGGGGGTAATTTTATTCCCGACTTTACCCGTACACAGATATTTCCCTCACTTTTCGGAGAGTAGATTTATAGAAACGACGAGAAGTGATTATCTAACCCTAGTTCCTTCCTCAGTATGCCACAAGCGAGTTAACAAGTCAGCGAAACGTCCCATCAGTCGCGTTGTTCTGACTTCGGACAGGTGTCAACCGCCAGTTGACCATCCTCGATGGGCATCAAATGCGAAACGTCACACATTCATTATTTCTCTCCTATAAAAGATATGGTTTCCTTTTTTCACTTTTTTACTTTCCGATTTCGAATATTCGTGAGATACCCACGAAGTTTTTACTTGTTCATCATTCCCTCAAATCTTCACAAATTGTTCTTCACATCTTATTTTCTGCACCTTCAATCTTTGAATTTTTATACTTAGCCTTTAAATCTTCAAGCTAGACCTTCAAATCGTCATATAAATCTTCAAACCTTCATATCAGCATTCAAACCTTCATATTCCCAGATAAAGATAGCAAAACCTCAAAATTGATGCCTCAAAACACTGCTTCTTCAACATCTGGCCCGACCGTAGATACCGAGGCGACCTTCCGGTAGTAGGCCCCCAACCTCCTTTTAAATATTTTATTCTCGGAGGCTGCACCATCGATAATGACTTTAAGGTCGAAAAAGCCCCCATACAAGGAGATCGAGGTGAGGAGGTACGGAGGTTTATCTGCTCCATCACCGATGAAACGCTCCCAGCGGACCGGGAGGAGTGCAAGTGGGAAGGAAAGGAAGTAGTCATTCCCGGACCTGATGAGGACATCATAATGCATGTGGAGAGTTACTTAAACATTTATACGTACCCTTCACACCTGGTCCGATGTACACAATGGTCCTCGACTTTTGTAAGAGGTACGAGGTCTGCCTTGGGCAGATCCACCCATCTTTTTGGAGGATCGTGACCCTCTTCCGCCACTTTGCCAACAACACAGAGGAGCCCATGTTCACGATCGACCATCTGCTCCGTGTCTATAGTCCTCGAAATTTTTTAGGAGGGTTTAATCAAGCTTTCCCAATGGGGGTAGAAGGATCCCTTCTCGAGCATCGATGAGTATAGGGACCGAAGTTGGCAGGGGAGATTTGTTCGGGTAAAGACCTAAGACCTCATTCCCCTGAGTTCTACCCCTTTGACTCTATCCCTCTTCTCCCAATACTCATTTTTTTCCTTTGATATGCAGTTGTAGCCCGAGTCCCCAGTGCAGTCCCTCGCTTCAGGAAGTGGATCGACGACATCTGCAAACAATTAACGTATTCCGTGCGCGAGTGTCCTAAACTTTCTAAAGATAAATGGGAGGCGCATTCCCATGGTGAGTGTTCTTTTTCTCCTGATTGAATTTCCCTCTAATTCCTTTTTATTTTATCGTCATTTTGAATAAGTCCTTCCTTTTCACAGGTTTGCCCAAGACCATCAAGCTTCGGTCAATTACCGAGACTGTGGACTCGTCCCCATCTAAAAGACCCTCCGCTTCAGTGCAGCCTACTGTCGAGGCTGCTGCGACGAAGGAGGAGAAAATAAGAAAGAAAAAAAGGTCCCCTGACCCCTCGGATGCTCTAGCCGAGGCCAAGAAGAAGAGGATCGTGGTCAGGTTCAGAAAGAGTACCAAGAAAAGTACTCGAGCCAGCGTCCTGAACCCTGATTCTCTTTACCGGCTCACGGACTACCCCGAGGATGATGAAATGGAGTATGTCATCCACGAGCCAGTCGATGCTGCATAGGAGCTGACAACACTGGAGGGGTTGACCGTACGGCTGAACCCTCTTCAGCTCAGGAGCCCGAGAGAGAACCTATGGCCACTGTCCCTCGAGAAGCTACTCCAGTTCCGAGAGAGGCTGCCGACCTCATTCATGTCTCGGAGTCGTCGTCTCACACGGAGCCTCTTTTCATGAGGCTCAGGCCGTTACAGAAAAGCCGACCGAGGCATCAAGGGTTGCGGATGAAGCTCTCAATTTGTTTTTCGAAGGCATAAACGTCGTTGTGCTGGAAAACTGCTCCGATTTTGGCCATCTGGAGATCCCAAAAATGGATGTTCCACTAGGGTCAGGTGGGATAAGTTCGAGCCTAAAGCTCGTGAAGAAGTTCCTCGCCCCGAGCGTGGGCCCTGACCGGAAGAAAATGATCATGTTCACAGTATCGGTGGATACCAGGATGCTATCCGGGCCAATCGGTGTGGCCAACTACCTCCGTTCCTTAGTAACCGAAGAGGACCAAGTGAAGATGAACGAGGTGGACGCGCCGAGCCTTTTCAACAAGGCACAGCAGGTGCTGAACAAGGTATACTTTCTTCTCTTTATATCTTTAAAGAGGTCATTTTCCCTTAGCTGATTTTAACAACTTTGCCTTTTTCTTATGCTTCAGGCCTTGGTGCTTCACCATGAGAGCTTCCACCGGTCTCGAATGGAGGTGAGTCACATATACAAAGATTTTTATGAGCAAAATGATAAAGTCCTCAGGTACTAGTCCGTCCTCCGAGGTGAGTTGGAAAAAGCTCAAAAAGAGACCTCGAAGGTGAAACGGGAACACGCCCTTCGGGTTGAAAAGGTCAGAGGAAATGCTAACACCGCAACCTCGCAGGTCCAAGAGAAAATAGACCTGATCGACCAGCTTAGGGCCGAAATGGACGAGGTCAAAGCCTCAGCCAAGGGGTTGAGGAGAAAAATGGATCTCATAGCCTCGGAGCGAGATGCCACCAAAAAGGATTTGGCATCGACTAAATTTCAGCTGTGGGTGATAAGAGAAATAACCGACAAATGGTCTCGGCTAAATGAGGAACTTCGGGCACAACTCGACTCGACCGTTACAGAACGAGATACTCTCAGCCAAGAATATACCTCGTTGTAGATTGGAGGAGGCTTCGAATGAGGCCTACAAAGTTCAAGATATGTTGGCCCAGTATAAAAATGATGTGAAGGTAGCTGAGGCCGGTGTAATAATGAAGGTCGAGTATGTGAAATGGTTGTCCCGGAGAGAGACCCTTGAGGAGATCCACGCCCGGGGAATTGACCTAGCCGCCGAGATCGAAGAAGCTAAGAAGCTTGAAGTCGAGGCCAAAGCAAGATACCAGTCCGATAGTTCGGGCAGTGAGTCGAGCTCTAATAAAGACTAGGCCGGTAATGCCTTAGTTTTTTTTCCTTGTAGCTATTTTTTATTTTGAGGCCGTTTTACAGTGGCTTTGTCAATACCTTTAGGTACATATGTATATAAAATTATTTCTTTGGCCATGTGTTGTGTCCTTTGCTTTTCTGTATTTGTTATGTCTAAGACTTATAATATATCGTCGATGCCTTAGCATAAAATTGGACATCACTTAAACTGTTCATTTCCCTAAAGCCCAGATAAGGCCTGGATTAAGTAATAACTTCGAGTTGCTTTGACTTCGGAGGATCTGATAAAAATCGAAGTCTTTGTTAAAAAATATTGAAAGTCTTAGCCGGACACTATTATTTTTTGCTAAAGATGGCTCTTTTTATGGCCACAATTCGAGACCGAGTAACTTGACCGAGTATGAAATAGTCTTTTTGTGTATTAAAAATATGTAAGGACCTTACTTTTCAAGTACGGATTCAAACGTCTCCGAGCCATTTAGGTTGGCCGTAGCCTTTCGTGTTTGGACCCTGCATAGTAGGCTCGGTGCCTCCGGGATTAAGTAACCCAAATTTTCGATCTTTTTATCAGGTAGCAGTCTCCGGTTCGAGAATGCCCATAGGCTTAAGGGTTTTGAACCTAATATTCCTTCTAAGTAATTTAACGACAATATTTCTTGTGCAAATGTGAACCGATGAAATATAGAAGGCAAATTTTTTTTATGACGTTGAATGTCGTAAAAATAGTCAATGGTACAAAAGCTATCTTCTATGACGAGAATAAGCTATGCGGACATGGTTTGTTTGACTATTTGACCCTTACAATTAATCCTAATTTTCAAACCTTGGCTTTCAATATCGAATAAGAATGCCTTCTAAATTTCCGAACTCAGGACTTCGGTTCTTAACTTAGGGTGTGATGTCCCCCTAGTATTCGAGACTGAATTTTGAGGGCTCGAACACTATTAACCCGATACGGACGATCAGCAGTCCACGGACTTAGACTGGTCTTCAAAATTGGGGTAGCACGCTTTACTATTGCCTCGTTAAAAACCTTACCGTAGAAAAACCCGGTCCAATGAAAAAAAAGTGCAACATGTGCTGTCAAACCTATTAATTATATTTGACTTTGACTCAGTACCTGCACAGATTACTTCAAAGCGTAATAAACCACAAAGAAGATTGTGTTCATACCTTAGCAGTAGTACCGCTTTAAGTGTGCCACATTCCAATTATTGGGTTGTTGTATCCCATTTTCGGACTCGGTCCTTCCCAGTTCAGGCCTAGTTTCTAACATTCGTATTCTTGATATGCAGTGTAACTCTCCTCAATACCAAGTGTCTGAATTGGAAGTGTCGAAGGTTTGCCCTTCGGTTGTAGTATCTCCCCATTTGTTGCTTTTGGGCCGCTAACCGGACTAGGGCGACTTCTCTTCTTTCGTCTGCTAAATCTAAGTGTGTGTCCATGGCCTCGTCGTTTGACGGCTCCTTAGCATATTGGAACCTTAGGTTCGGTTCTCCTACCTATACCGTTATCAAAGCTTCTGCGCCGTAGACTAGAGAGAATGGAGTTTCACCGGTGCTTGACTTCGAAGTTGTTTGATATGCCCATAGGACCTCGGGTAAAATTTCTTTCCTTTTATGTTTCGAGTCGGTCAACCACTTCTTCAAGTTTTGCAGTGTAATTTAGTTTGTTGACTCTTCTTGACCATTCCCACTTGGGTGGTAAGGAGTCGATAAAATCTTTTTGATTTTGTGATCTTCAAAGAACTTATTCATCTTGCTGCTGATGAAATGCCTCCCGTTGTCGCACATAATCTTGGTCGGTATCCCGAACCGGCATATTATATGATCCCGGATGAAGTCAATGACTTCCCTTTCCCTAACTTTCTCGAACTTATGTGCTTCGACCCAATTGGAGAAGTAATCGATCATAAGTAATATGTACTGGGCTTTGCCGGGTGCCAACGACAAGGGACCGATTATGCCCATTCCCCATTTCATGAATGGTCCAGGGGAAAGGACCAGGTAAATCATCTCCCCCGGTTGGTAGATCATTGGGGCGTGCCTATGATATTCCTTACACTATTGAATGAAGTCTTTCACATCCTTTTCCATCTCGTTCCAGTAATAATCGGCTCTGATCAATTTTTGAACCAAGGATTATGCTCGCGAATGGTTTACACAAGTGCCCTCGTGTACTTCCCTCATCACGTAGTCGGTCTCCCGGGACCCAAGCACCTAGCTCGGTCCTAAAAAAAATCTTCGGTGTAATTTTCTTCCAACAAAGCTAAACTTGGAAGCCTTAGTTCGTAGGACCCTTGACTCTTTGGGATCCGATGGTAATTTACCTCGGCGTGACCTTCCTCTATCAGTGAGTTCATCAATTGCACCACCTCTTCGGAATTGAATTCATCGGAGTCAACTGACGACCCTAGATTAGCCAACGCATCGGCCTTGTTATTCTGATCTCGGGGTACATGTCGTAGTGTCTATTCCTTGAACTGGTGTAATTTCACTTGCAACTTATCCAAGTGTCTCCGCATCCGGTTCCCTTTCACTTCAAATGTTCCGTTGACTTGGTTAACAACGAGGAGGGAGTCGCACTTAGCTTCTATCACCTCAGCCCCCAGGCTTTTAGCCAATTCTAGACGTGCAATCATAGCCTCATATTCGGCTTCGTTGTTAGTCAATTTCACAATCTAATTAATTGCCTTATTACGTTATCCATAGGTGGTTTTAATACGATTCCCAACCTAGACCCTTTCGCGTTAGAAACATCGTTCGTGAATAGGGTCCAAATCCCCGAGCTAGTCCCCGAGGCGAGCAATAATTCTTTCTCGACCTTGGGGATCAAGGACGGTGTAAAGTCGGCCACGAAGTTTGCCAAAATCAAGGATTTTATAGCAGTTCAGGGTTTGTACTCAATATCGTACCCGCTAACCTCTACGGCCTATTTGGCTAGTCGACCCAAGAGCTCGGGTTTATGCATAACATTCCTTAGCGGTATGAGGTCACAACACATATGGGGTGACATTGAAAGTATGGTTTTAGTTTCCTAGATGCCCTTAATAAGGCGAGCGCTAATTTCTCCAACTGCGGATACCTCGTTTCGGCATTGCCTAGGGTTCTACTAATATAATAGATAGGAAAGTACGTATCTTCTTCTTCCCGGACCAAGACACCACTTACAGCTACCTCGAAGACCGCCAAACAGAGGTATAACTGCTCGTTCGCCTTCGGGGTGTGCAGCAAAGGAGGGCTCAATAGGTATCGTTTGAGTTCTTCTAAAGCCTAGGGTCAAAGAGAAGTCGTTCTTCTTCTTTAGTTATAAGAAAAATCAGTGGCTTTTGTCCGATGATCTCGAAATAAATCTGCCAAATGTGGCTATCCGCCCGGTCAGTTTTTGTACCACCTTGACTGTTTCAATTACAGTGATATCTACTATGGCTTTTATATTGTCCGAGTTGATCTTTATTCCTTGGTTATACACCATGAAACCGACAAACTTTCCCAAGCACACTTCGAAGGCACACTTCTCTGAGTTCAGCTTCATGTTGTATTTTCTCAATATGTCGAAGGTTTCCTGCAAATGCTTCAAATGGTCCTCCACTCGCGGGGACTTAACTAACATATCGTCAATATAAACCTCTATTGATTTTCCTATTTACTCCTTTAACATTTGGTTAACTAGGTGCTGATACGTGGCACTTTTTTAACCCAAACGGCATTACGTTATAATAATAGGTGCCGAATTTAGTTATAAAAGAAGTCTTCTCTCTATCACCCAGTTCCATCCGTATCTGGTTGTACCTCGAATAGGCATCAAGAAAACTCAGTGTCTCATGTCTGGCCGTTGCATCGATCATTTGGTCAATGTTAGGCAAAAGAAACGAATTCTTCGGGCGTGCCTTGTTCAAGTCCTTATAATCTACGCACATTCTAAGTTTGTTTCATTTTTTAGGTAAGACCACTACGTTAGCTAGCCAATCCGAGTATTTAACTTCCCGAATGAGACCTATTTTGAGAAGTTTAGATACCTCGTCTTTAATGAATGCGTGTTTTATTTTGGACTGCGGCCTCCTCTTCTGTTTGACTGAGTGAAATTTTGAATCCAAGCTTAATTTGTGAGTTGTCACCTCTTATGGGATCCCTGTCATATCTAAGTGCGATCAGGCAAAACAATCGGCATTAACTTTAAGCAAATCAATAAGTTTTTTCCTGAGCTCGAGGGTTAACCCCGTGCCAAGGCATACCTTTCTGTCTGGTAGATACTCAATCAGTACGACCTGCTCCAATTCCTCGATCATTGATTTGGTGGCATCGGTATCATCGGGTGCTATGAAGGACCTCGGGATCCCGAAATCATCTTCCTCATTCGTTGGGTGTTCCCTCTATTTCTCCGGCCCGTTCAGGGTTGGGACCGATGATTGCTATTTGGTACATTTCTCTTCGACCAGTTCCTCACCTTTCGATGTAGTGATCGCGGGCACCGGTATCGACTCCTCGACAGCGAGCATCTCTTTTGCGGCCGATTTTTTCCCGTAGACTGTTTTGGTTCCACATGGGGTGGGAAACTTCAACTCCTGATGCAAGGTTGAAGGCATCTCTCTCATGTTGTGGACCCATGGCCTCCCTCGATTACATAAAATTTTATTTCGTGGGTTGCTCCGGCAGTGTTTACCGGTAGGCTTATTTCGCCCTTCGTTGTTTCACATGCATGTTGAACCCATTCAATACTCATACTGCCGGTACAATTTGGTCCAATAATCCCAGTTGTTCTATGACTTTCCATCGGATGATGTTGGCCAAGCAATTTGGTCAATCAACACACGCTTAACTCTAGATTTATTTATATGTATAGATATTACCGATGCATCATTATGAGGTTGAATGATGCCCTCGGCGTCCTCGTCGCTGAACGAGATAGAGCCCTCCGGAACGTAGTCTCGAGTGCATTTTTCCCTTGTGATAGATACTTTGGTGCGCTTAATCATTGACCTTTTATGGGACATCTACTCCCCAATTATCATGTTAATCACGTGTTGAGGTTCTTCCTGCTCAATTTGTTTGTTGGCGTCCCTATTTTTGAAATGATTTTTGGCTCGCTCACTTAGGAATTCTCGAAAATGTCCATTGTTGAATAGATGAGCCACTTCTTCCCTTAGCTGTCGACAATCCCCGGTCTTGTGACCATGAGTACTGTGGTATTTACATATCAAGTTGTGATCCCTCTGTGCGGGATCAGACTGGAGTGGCCTTGGCCATTTAGTCTCCTTTATGCGGTTGATGGACGATACTTTTCCCACTACATCAACGTTGAAGTTATATTGTGATAGTCTCGGGGCTTCTGTGCCCCCAAGTGATCTGTCAAAATCATTCTTACTCATAAGACCTCGGTTGCTAGGACCTTGGTCGCTTCTCCTGTCGTTCTTGGTCGGGTGGCGACCAAGTCCGTTTCCCCTTCTATCCGAGCTGTATGGTTGATATCGATCTCGAGTCGGCCTTCGCTCCTGATCCACAATTCTTTTAGACATGTCGTTCACTCTATTGGGGTAAAAAACCCCGAGGGGCCTTCAACTGGTCATCCTCAACTCTGATCTTTGACTGGTACCTGTTATGAACATCGGGCCAAGTAACCGCCGGGTACTCCACCAAGTTTTGCTTCAATTGTTGAGAAGCAATAGAACTTCGTGGGTTGAGCCCTTGACTAAATGCCTGAACGGCCCAATCATATGCAACCGGGGACAGGTCCATTCGTTCCATCTGGAACCTCGACACGAACTCCCTAAGCTTCTTGTTGTCCCTTTGCTTGACTTTGAAGAGGTCCAATTTCCTCGTCTCGACCGTAATAGCGCTGGCACTGGCTTTAACGAAGGAATCTGAAAGTATAGAAAATGAATCAATAGAAATTTGGAGGTAAGTTATGGTACTATATCATTGCTCCTTTGGATAAGGTTTTCCCAAATTTCTTCAGCAACACCGATTCGATCTCGTCGTCTTCTAGGTAATGGCCTTTTATTGTGCACGTGTAGGAGGTTACATGCTCGTTTGGATCTGTGGTCCCGTTATATTTCGGAATATCAGGCATTTGAAATCTCTTCGGGATTGGCGTTGGTGTCGAGCTCGGGGGAAAAGGTTTCCGAATGAACTTTTTGGAATCTGGTCCTGACAATATTGGAGGCACTCCCGGGATTTGATCTACCCTTGAATTGTAAGTCTCCACCTTCTTGTCATTTGCCTCTATCTTCTTTCCTCTAGAATCCACCCGTTTCGTTAGTGCTTCGAGCATTTTCATCACCTCAGAAGTCTCTCCGGGCTCGATCTCATCTGGTTTTGTAACAATTCGTTCGTCTCTCTGAACGTTTTCTCTAACCCACTCTGGTTCGGCCATGTTTTGTGCGTGATTTTGACTCTGCAGTTGTGCTATTGGCATTTGCTGAGGTTGTAGCATTTCAAAAATCAATTGTAAGCTTACTCCATCACCTTCCCCTTTAGGAACTTCTCGAGCTAATGGCTGGGGTGCTCCGCTAACGCTATTTTCGAGATCAGTCGGCAGGTTGATGTTGATAGCAACTTGTGAGTTGGCGTTGATCGAGTCAATGATTGGGATACCATTAGGATCAACAGGGGGTACGTCATTTCTTGGTACCACGTTATGGTTTTCACCGTGGTGGCATGACTCGGCATCAACGTTCAAGTGAGCAGACTGAGAAATTGACATTATAGATAGACCTGAAATCAAACTTCAAAGAGCAAGTATAAAATAGGGTGAGTTATAGAGATTCGTATTAAATCACCACTATTATCCTTGGCCGCACAGTGAGCGCCAAAATGTTTACCCTTAAAATGAGTAACAATATAATTTATACGCAGTTTAAAGAATACATGATTTAATTCAATACGAATGATCTAAGAATAGCAGATAATTGAATTAAAGGAAAACAAAACGATCAAAACAAACATGATGGATGATTAAGCCTAGCTTTATGATGAACGCTGAAAGTTGATTCCAATCAAGCCCTCGAAACGGGCTCGTTTGCAACTAAATAAACAGGCAACTGAAGAACACTTTGAACAGTAACTAGAGAACAAAATTAACTTTATTGCTTTGGTATGCATGCCAACAGTGGTTGAAAAAAATAAAAAGGCTCTCCCTTTTATATAGTAGGGGAGTTTCAACCCTAATACAAGTATAAATAAGGTAAAAGTCTTTCTTTTCTAGTTGTGATACACAGTTGATATCGAGCGATATTTGCGCCGTAATATCCGATTAAAGGCGGATATTTTGGCCCCTCGTTTATCCTTCCCAACCGTCTTCCCTTTAGTCTCGGTTCTTTATTTTGCTCGAACTCGATTCTTCCCATGTTTGGCCGTCCCGATTCTTGTAGCATCATTCGTCCTCCGCGAGCTCTAATCTCTGGGAGCTCTCGGCTTTACCGAGGCTATATCGGACCGTGCTGTCTTATCGTTTCTTTATCGAAGAATCGGGGATTACTTTATACCTAATTTTAATCGTACACATACACGAAGGTTAATATAATGGAGTTTAGAGACTCATTGCTCATTTAGAGTACTTCATGCACAAACGACAAAAACATGATTAGAATTTACTGTAAATTCCTTCTAACTCCAATATCCCCTCTCTTTTTTTGTTGAGGAATCCTCATTGACTTAAAAGTCAACCAAAAAAATCCATTGGCGAAATTTTCAAAATCTCATTACTATCACTGGTTTGGAGAAAAGCATTAAGGATTACAATAATAGAATTAATATTTTCCCTTTAAAGAGGAACATCAAAGCAGATTATTATACTTACTAACACACACACACACACACACACACACACACACATATATATATATATATATATATATATATATATATATATACTAGTATCTATGTTGCACGTTGATAATGGCACGTGATGATTTAAATATTATTTATATGAATGAACAATAAAATTTAATTAATGAGAGAAATTTTATGTATAACAATACAACAATCATCTAAATACCGAAAAATATTATTACATTAGCATAATACATGAATTTAAAAGAAAAGGACATCATCAAAACTTAGACAAATGATCAACTTTGTCATGTTAGTTAGTTAATTATATATTATAGTTTAAAACTATTTAATGTAATGGTATCTTAACAAACCCTTCTTTGTGGATAATATTTTTTGTGTATGTTTCCTCCTAATACTTTGTTTGCTCTGCCTTAACCAGAACTCTTGTTGTTGATCTTGATATCCCTCTTGAAAGTGCAACATACAGTTGTTCGTGCAAGAAAATATACTGCGGTAAATATAGTCTAATATTTGGGATGTTTATCCTGGTTCTTTATTTATTATATTTGCAACACATAAACATACTAAAAAATATTTTCACACAAATTTAAAAGGATATTCCTTAGTTTCGAAAGAAGAAAGTTGAATTCAGGGTTAAGAATATACTCTGAAGCACATTTACCAGTATCATAATTTTTGCATGTATGACGTTATTGTCAAAACTCTATATACCACTTGTGTATTATACATAAGCTATTTGGCGTATTTAAGTTTTTCAGTAGCATGACGGGCATATTATTCTTCAAAATCAACCTATATACAATGGAAGATCAATTTTAACTTAGTCTATTATATATACGGTGACACTAACATAAGTAAAAAAAATAATAAACTTGACAACAAACATATATGGTAGAAGGCCATTTGGTATTAAAGTATTTACGTATTCTTCTTGGTAGTAATTATTGGTATCATTTTCTGCTGAGTCAAAAATAGAAAAATATTCTTTTTCTATAAAATTTTGCAATAAACATTTTATTTAGTTGATCAATATTTTTATTTCTGCTAGTTAAGATATCTTTTTAATTATATCATGCGATTTGCACAAATTGCGTTTTATTTTAATGAAAGAAATATTTCTCTTATTAAATGTACTACTATTACTATTAGGATTGATAACCAAGTATTCAGGAAGAATCAAATCATCTTTTATTGGATGCTCTTCTTCGTTTCCAACACGAAGCAAGAAGGCACTGAATAATGGATATGTTCTTACTTTATATTTCTTGTGAGTTGAATCATTTTCATTCGAGGCAAGAAGTATAACTTTGGCAAGCTAGCTTTTACAGTCTCTACTTTTGTCAATTTTGGAACTACTGGTAGTACTTGACATAAATTACCTCCCAAACCATTAATTTTTTACCAAACAGTTCATTAATATCCAGTATATCTCTAGAGCTCCGGGCAATTATTTCGATCGTTTGACATTTAGCCATAAGTATAGACTAGATGTCTACTTAGAGTAGAGTTCTTTATATTTTATGTTATGTACTTAGAGTAGAGTTCTTTATATTTTATGTTATTTCCCCTTTGTAATCATTATATAAACACATCTAGTGGAATGAAATAATTATTCTACCAAAAATAATTATTCTACATGGTATCATTATGAGTCTTGATCCTAGGGCTTACATACCCCTAAACCTAGCACCGCCGCCCCCCTCCACCTAGCGCCGCCGCTGTCTTCTTCTCCTTTTCAATGGCTGACGCCGCCGTTCCCCCCCAATTCCTCCCCAACCCTCATGACCCTAAAACACCACTCTTCTCTGTCATGATCCCGGGTGCAAAAACTCCATGGATCCAACTACATGGGGTGGAAGAAGCAAGTAGATACCCTTCTTCATAGTTTTGGTCTCATTGGTTGGATTGACGGGACGAAACCGGCGCCGGCCACTACTCTAACCACGACTTCCACCACTGTTGCCGATTCCGGGTCCTCCACTCCCAATCCGGCTTTTCTCTCCTAGTACCTCCAAGATAAGTTGTTACTATCTTCCATTCTTAGAAGCCTTGCGGAAGAAGTCACCTCCTTGGTGAATCCGGCGACCACCTCGAAGGCGACATACGACATCTTGGAAACCACGTATGCCGCTCCTTCTCGAAGTCCCATCAAAGAGGTTCATGCTCGTCTCAAAAATACTGTTCAAGGCACATCCTCAATCACACAATATTTTCATGCAATTCGTACAATCAAGGATGAATTATCGTTATTGGGAAAGCCTCTTGATTTGGAAGATTTACTTGATAAAATCTTGGATGGTTTGGATCCTATTTACAAACATGTTGTGGATTCTGTAAATGCCCGAGATACATCTATTACTGTTGATGCTTTGCAAGAAAAGTTATTACATGAAGAGTTGAAACTTAAGCCGTTGGGGTCCTTGATGTTTTCGTCTCACCCTGTCTCGGCATTAGTGGCGGCTGCTCCGGCACTTCCCTTCGCCATACCTGCCCAGTCAGCCCCGCCAGTTGCTGCCTCCTTCTCGGGCTCTCGCAGGCACTGGAAGCCGTACCGTGGCCGCTGCCAGACTTGTGGCATCCAAGGACACCCGCTGCAGGATTGTCCTACTCATGGATGGATGCTCCAGCACCTCCCACCTCAACCTGCCCCTCGCCCGCTGCATCCAGCACCTCCTTCAGCGCCTCCTGCCGCATCTCCCCGCCAGCCTGCACCACGTCCACGGCAGCCTTCGCCTTGGCAGTCCTTCCCACATCCGGCTGCCCACTATGCTGCTTCCATGCCTGCTAGTTATGCTCCATATTCTGGTTATTCTTCAGCTGCCTATGGGTCCTCCTATATGCCTCCACCTGAGGTCGGTTTTCAGGCTTTTCATGCACAAGGTCCAACATATGGCAGTTCTGTTCCCGCACCGGGTCCTTCATGGCTTCTTGACAGTGGCGCTACTCATCATATCTCCACCGACCTAGCAAACCTTTCCCTCCACCAACCTTTTCCGCACACTGACTCTGTGTACATTGGAGATGGGAGCACGCTTCCTATCACTCATACTGGTTCGACCACTCTTCACATCGTTCTCTTCATTTACATCATGTATTGCATGTTCCTAATATGAAAAAAAACTTGCTTTCCGTCTTCCAGTTATGTAAGTCTAATAAAGTGGCAGTTGAATTTACTTCCTTGGTTTTGTTGTAAAGGATCGCAGTTCGGGGACTCACCATCTGGCGGAATGCACTAGAGATGGCACCTATGTGTGGCCCTCATCTAGCCCCTCTGCCTGCGTTTACTTCTCGGATGCTCATCCTCCCCACACTGTCTGGCATTCTCGCCTTGGTCATCCGACATCTGCCATCTCTCGTCACATTTTGTCGCATTATCAGTTGCCTTATTCTAGCTTCGCACTTAATAATAGTTGCACTGCCTGTAGTTGCAGCAAAAGTCATAAGTTACTTTTTTATGATTCTTC
>MCJB01047989.1:4084-49874 GCA_002018475.1 Nicotiana obtusifolia | reverse complement strand
AAAATTCTTTTGTTCGTTCTTTTTCCGACGTCCATATTGATCATGGTTATTGATATCTTGAACATGATATCTCTTCTGAGGTTGGTCTTGCATTGCACTTGTATATATATATATATGTGTGTTTATTTTCATTACCGAGCCGCGCTATAGTCGGCCGGGTAGGCCCTTATATGTGCACCTAGACATGTTTCTTCTTTACCGAGCCGTGTTGTAGGCGGCCGGGTAGGCACGTAGCTGTGCATTGCCACTGATCAGTTGGGCAGAGATGATGTTGTGATGATGAGCTCACCCCACAGAGGGATTTATTATTATTGTTATATGATATGATATATATACCTCCACAGTGAGGAATGATTTTACGAGCACGCATTTACATTTATGTTGTGGATATGGTTGCCCTCAGTGGCTTTGAACAGAGTTTCAGGTTATTTGTAAATCTCTTCTCATATTATTTACCTTACTTTTGCTTGTCCTTGCCTCCCTACATATTCAGTACATATTTCGTACTGACGCCTTTTGTGCGCTGTGTTCATGCCCACAGGTGCTGATAGACAGGCCGGCGTGCCTCCGCAGTAGGACACTAAGATTCGCGGTTGAGTGTCGCACTCCACTTCTTCGGAGTTGCTGGTAGTGAGTCTATAGGTACAAATGCATATGTATATGTATTGTTTTGGGTATGTCGGGCCCCATCCCGACTTGTTGATATTGTGTTGCTCTTTTAGAGGCTTGCAGACCAGTTGTCAGTGTATATATGTTTTGCATGGCCTTGTCGGCCCCCTGTACAGTTGGCATGACTATATAGTCTTGTTGGGCTTATATATATATATATATAAGTTGTTGTTGGGTTCTTGTTAGTGTCATATTACATGTCACAGATACTATTGTTGGTTCGCTCGGGCCTTCGGGTGCCGAGTGCCGGCCACGCCCCCAAAAGTTGGGGTGTGACATCATTTTACCCTTAATGAGAAGCTCTTATAACCACACAAATGTCATAGCCCTACAAAACTTTTGCTCCTTAAGCTTTTAAGATCATAAGTTTCCAAAAAAAAAGATCTTGAATCTCGTGTCGAATCAAACTACCTTGTCTAAATTGGAACGGAGGGAGTACTATTTAATTATTGGCCAGCATACTGCAAGAAATCAGAAGCTAAGACAACATATATGAAAGAAATGCCAAAGGCAAAAATAGACAAAAACACCAAGATCTATTGGGGCTTGAAGCATACAGCATTCATGCTTTAAAAGGCGCATGTGAAGAAAAAATATAACACTATGAATAAATAACTACAATCAAACATTGCCAACAATCCTTCAAGATAGCATTTGCCTTCAACCGCCCAACTGCCCCATGTGCCAAGCATGGTTATGCCAACTGCCTGCCTTGGCGCTTGATTGCCCGTTCATTGGCATCAAGCGGACAGGCCCTGACACTCATGCTGCGCGCATGTCTTGTGCATGCACTTCACATGTTGCACGCCCATGCTCCATGCACATGCCACACATAACACAGCTAATACCTTTGTATTCACTGGACCCAGAGGAAGTAGGTACTCTTTCCTCTTCTCCCAGTTAATGTAGAGTATTTATATGATGTGCCATGAGCTCTTTACACTTCTAACTGTTATGTTATATGCTGCCAATATTAGCTTAGGGATGTACTGTGACATCAAATGAAACAAACGAAGGCACTTTTGTACTATAGCCGGGAAGAAACAAGATGGTGATCATCATTTACAGTTTTGTACTTTAGTACATAATGTGAAGTTACAGTTTGTGGTACTCACATGTCAACCAACAATTACATCTACTTTTGCAGAATCAGAACAATTCTCAAGCAAAATCATAGACTCGGTTGAACCTATTGAAGAACTCAGATTGAATTCCAACGGAGATGGTTGCAGTGATTCAGAAGGCCTAGGAGGCGTTTGCAAAGCCTGTAATTCACCTTCAAGCATTTCAACTACTTTAGTCATTGAGGGACGATCGAGTGGATTCATTTGTATGCACCACAAAGCAACTAAAGTGAGCTTCTTTATGATCTTCTTTTCATCATCATGCGTCTCGTCTGGTACTTTAATTTCCTTTTCCTTGTCGAATTGATCATAGATCCAATGTGGGAAATACTGGCTTGACATATCCTCTCTTGCTGCCGAATTTTCTTTCATACCTGCTATCTCAATCAGTAACATTCCAAAGCTATAAACATCTGCCTTATAAGATATCGGACCGATGCTTCGGTTGATGAGTTCTGGAGCTACATATCCGATTGTTCCCCTTGCTGCTGTTAGAGTAACAATGCTGTTATCCGTTGGGTATAATTTGGCAAGACCAAAGTCAGAAATTCTTGGGACGAAATTCTCATCCAAAAGTATGTTGTGCGGCTTGATGTCAAAATGTAGAATTTGTACGTCACAACCTCGATGCAAATATTCAATACCTCGAGCAACTCCAAGAGCGATTTCAGATTTTCTTTGCCAGCTAAGTGGAGTTCCTCCTTCTCGGGGTGTGATGTACTTGTCGAGTGATCCATTAGGCATGAAGTCATATACGAGGGCACGTCTAGATCTCTCAGCACAATAGCCAATAAGTTGCACCACGTTAACATGATGAATCCTCCCGATCGTGGCAACCTCGTTGATGAAGTCTTGCCCATCAGCTTTGGGCTTGGTCAAGATCTTCACTGCTACATCAGGACCACTTCGGAGCTTGCCTTTATATACTGAACCATAACCTCCTTGGCCTAGTTTCTCCTTAAAATTCCGAGTCATCTTCCTTATGTTGGAATAGGGGTATCGAATGGGCATGAAATTGTTTCTACTATGCAGGAAACTTTCAATTGCATCAAAGATCGACATATGCCTTCTTCGTAATTCAATCATTAGAAACACAAATATGCATGGGAATAGTACGATTCTTGCCACAATGCTAAGCCCTGTGTGCAACCATCGTAAAGTAAGCAAGAAAAGATTGTGAATGGTTAAATTAAAATGCAACCGCAAAGGTGATATGTTATGAGGAAGCTATTTCAATACTTTTAGTCCGTCATTTCCAAATTAAAATGATCCCGAAAGTAGCAGTATTCACCATATTTCGTGAGTACACGATAGTGGATGAATAGTTGAGAGAGCACAATTGTCACAAGTTCTCTATCTCATTTCCAATCTATATGACAATCTTTCCCTTTCGCCAATTTAAAAACTGTTTAACATCATTTCATAATTCTGCACCGCTTACACAATTTGCTATTCAAATTTTAAACTTGATATGGTGCTTTCTTTATCATTCTAACTTCTAAACTATTACTTTTATATTTTTATTATACCATCCATATTATAAAAAATAAATCAACTAAGAATTTTACTCTGCATCCAATAGTCTTAGTTCAGCTCTTCTCTTCCTAACAAATCAATGATTTTTAAAGACAACAGAATTGGCTTACCAAATATGGGAAGTATCCATGGGATAATTCCTGCAAGAACACCAACAATTAATAACACAGTTAATCTCACTTGCAACTATTTACCGTTTATATAATCCTAGCATGTATAAAACCAGAATTGACAATAGAACGAGTGCTTACTTGCAAGAACGCGGAGAATATGTCTTTGAGTAACTTGATTGTGTTTGTTCAAAGAGCATATCCAAGAAGCCCCACAAACAAAATAGAGAGAGAGGGTGAGATAATGAATGAGAGAGACCTATAGATTACATAGAAAAATGCTAAAAGAGTCTTAAGTTCTGGCAAGACATCGAGGATATTCTTACCACATAAGGTTTTGAAGAATCTAAAATTATAATGCTTGCAGGTGTAATCCACACAGCGAACATCCCTTGAATTTTCACCTTCGCAACGATAATTTTGGCCGCACTTGTTACAGTAAATGTCACGAAACCATGAAAGTTCAAACCCATATGCCAAAGCATTATGCAGCTCTAAGATTGAAATATAAACATTTACATCACTAATAGGCCATGAAGTCATTGACATGAGGTTTACAGTACACCCCACTCTCAAATTAGATGGTGATAATTTGCCCATGGCTGCATACGTGTGTCCCTTAAGTAATTCAGAAGAAACATTGGAAGCATCACTCCTGTTGAGACAATTAGTGATTTCCACAAAGGCGGGAGAATTCATGGCAAATGGACAGCTGAAAATAGTGATTGACACAGCTAAAAAAGCATATGAACCATCAGGTTTAATAAAATTAAATTGAGAAGGGAGAGTGTAAAATGTAATTGAATGCTGAGGAAGAGAGCAAAGAACTTGTTCTCTTATACCAGGATCTACAAGGCGGATAGTGGAGTTATCATAATTGATGGCTTGCACATAGTAGTTCAGGGACCAATTCCAACTTTCCATAAATATCGTGAATATGGGGCGATTCCCTTCACAGCTCAATTCATACTTTCCGTCGCCACAATGCTTCGGATCATTTTTCAATCGAAAGGGGTAGCTGATGTTCTTAATATGCCCACAACTAGAAGGTGCACACCGTTGGTTCTGTTCGGCAAATGGGGTACCCGAGAGCTGCAAGAAGATGAGGATTGTAAGAACTGAAGGAAACTTGGTTCCTCCAGACATTTTCATGGTTAACTCTGTGTGTGTGTGAGTGTGTTTCTTTTTGGGTTTTTCCCTTTTCAGTACTGGTGCCAACCACTGCTAGTAGTAGTCAAGAAGATAAATTTTTCATCCCCCTCCTTTTCTTGGCCCACAAAGAAAGAAGAAATGAAGTCACTAAATCCTGAAAGAAAAGTCCTCAGTCTTCACAAAGAAAGAAAAGTCATTAATGGCTGCAAGACTTCTCTTACTACCGTTGACCGTACAAAGTCATCAAATAAAACAAAAGTCACTTTGGGGTGCGGGAATCCTGCATCGAGCTGCCCTTTAAACAGATTAATGCAAGACTTGTCAAAGTTCTATATTTGCCACTGGCACAACTGCAAGCTTGACTTTTAAGGTCTTTCAGTAGAGATGACCATCTTTTTCCTCTTGCACTTACTTCTCATGATCATGGTATTTTTTGCTATGGCTGGTGAAGGAACATATGATTGCAGAGAGTCCAGGTGTGGAAGTGATGGCCCTAGCCTTCATTTTCCCTTCAGGCTTCAACATCAGCCCGAATATTGTGGCTATCCTGGCTTCGAGTTATCTTGTGACAGCAAAAACAATACTATACTCACCCTCTCCGATTCAGTTAGACTATATGTTGAACAAATTGATTATATGTCTCAGCAGATTCGCCTTTATGATCCTGAATTTTGTCTTATTCTTAAGCTAGTCCACCTTAATTTATCAACATCTCCTTTCTTTTTCACTGTCGAACCCTATCTTACACTATCTGACTATTCTGTTTTCAAATGTTCTGGTAACCCAGCAGATTATATGACCCAACAACCTTGTGCTTCTGACAATGCAATATTTGCTATTATATCCTCATGGTCTTTAGATGATCTCCCCCCTGCAACTTGCAAAAAGATTCTCGAAATTCCATCAGTTCCCTACGATATAGTTTACAATGACCTTCAACTCCGTTGGTCAAATCCAGAGTGTAGCTACTGTGAAGGTCTTGGAAAGGATTGTGGCTTCAAGAACTATACCAAGCAACTGAGAACTCAGTGTCTCGACCGACCATATATTACAAAAGGTATTAACTCATTTCAAAGCTGTATTTTGATTGCATAATTAATTACAAAAGAGAACGTATATGTCCATAAATAAAACACCTCCAATCCCTGCTTACTTTCTCTTCCGGTCTATCTTCTCCTGCCAATAAGAAACTGCAAATACGCTTACATGATACTATTAAGATTAATGAAAAGTATTTTGAACAGAACAGCAAGATATACAGGATAGACTGCACTGGAAAACTATAAGCCAGCTTGAAACAGGATTCACTTACATGACTTCAAAAAACAAACAACAGACACGAAATGGAAGAGAACATGAACCTATATAGACTAGCCCAAGACAAGTCCCCAAATCCAATTAAATATTTGAAATCAAAATCACATCAAGCTTGATTGGAGTGCAGTAACTCCGATTCCTGAATATGAAGGTCACAGTTTTGAAATCCAGCCTAATACATGTTCAGCGTCAAACCAAACAATCTTATGTGTAAGCACAGGAAAACAACATTTTGGATGCATCAACGTTTACTATCTTGACAAAACTATTATGTGCTTCTCTTTGCTATAACAAAAATTTAATTTGATTCTGACAGCTGGTACAGTAAAGAAACCACTGATTGCAGGTATGTACTCTACGCATCATAACTTTTTTCTTACAGATGTTTAGTTGCCTTCTGTATGATGTGTGAGATGTAATGTTCCAGGTGGAGTTCTAGGTCTTATTCTTTTGGGAATTGTTATGTTGGCACTCTATGAGTTTTATAGCTCAAGCAAAATCGAAAGAGAGAATCAAGCGAGAGTTGAAAAGTTTCTGGAAGACTACAGAGCTCTCAGGCCTACTAGATATACTTACGCAGATCTTAAGAAGGTAACAAATCTGTTTCAGGAAAGATTGGGCGAGGGAGCTTACGGGGTTGTTTATAAAGGAACACTTTCTAATGAAATTCATGTTGCTGTCAAAGTGCTAAATGACTCCATAGGAAATGGGGAAGAATTTATTAATGAAGTTGCAGCAATGGGGAAAATCCACCACTTCAATGTGGTTCGCCTAGTTGGCTATTGCGCTGATGGATTCAGAAACGCTCTCGTGTATGAATATTTGCCAAATCAGACGCTTGACAAACTCATTTTTCCAGCAAGTTCCAACGATGGCATTATCCCTAATTGGAAGAAGCTTCAAGATATTGCTATGGGTATAGGGAAAGGACTGGAGTATCTTCATCAAGGATGTGACCAACAAATCCTTCATTTCGATATCAAACCCCAAAATATTCTGTTAGACCATAACTTGAACCCAAAGATCTCTGACTTTGGTCTTGCCAAGTTATGCTCTAAAGAGAAAAGTGTTGTAACCATGACTGAAGCTAGAGGAACCATGGGTTATATTGCACCAGAAGTATTATCCAGCAATTTTGGAAAAGCGTCTCATAAATCTGATGTCTATAGCTTTGGTATGCTGCTACTTGAAATGGTTGGAGGGAGGAAGAATTTTGCCGCAAAGGCCAATACTAGCCAAATGAACTTTCCCGAGTGGATTCATCAACGGCCGAATCAAGGAGAGGAGTTAAAAATCAGGATAGAGGAAGATGATGATATCATAATTGCAAGGAAATTGGCTATTATAGGACTTTGGTGCATCCAATGGAACGCAACTGATCGACCTTCCATCAAAGTTGTTACTCAAATGCTAGAAGGAGATGGGAGCAATCTAACAATTCCTCCTCCTTTTACAGCAAGATACACCAACCACCTAGGAGCTGGAGTGATTGCATGCCCTTCTAGGGAAGAGTTGAGTGAAATATCAGAACTAGAATGAATGGGACTCGCATCTAAAGTTCTGATGTCAGATTCAGTACAAGCGGATGCTTGAATTTCAGTAATTTGATTAGATATCTGTTGAGTCTTTTAGCTGCTACATCTCCACTCTTTTACATGTGAAAGATATTTTATTGTGAGTCACAATTTGTCACTCTGTCTAGTTTGTTTTTCCCTGTAATGTTAACTATTCTAATAAATGATTCTCAACTTAACACTCTCTCAAAAGTTATTACAGGTACATTACCCTAAGGGATAATCTGATTGGCTACCTTAGTAAAATAATTTTTGCATGAAATCCGTCATAAATTAACACAATGGTGTCATTAGGTTGGTCACATTAGCAAAACAATACAAGTATTAAATCCCACATAAACAAATACAATGATTGATTGGCCACATAAAAAAAAATGACCTCTGCATAACTAATGCAACACTAAGAATATATTCAGCTGAAAACTTACCGCATTCAGTCATGTCAGAAGAAAACACCCACTATTAATTTGCAGGAGGAGTACAATATCTCAGCAATGGCACATAGCATGACACAGAAACACAATGACCTTATAGTTTATGTGCAGAAAGCACTGATCATAAAAACAAAACATGTGCAGAAAGTATCAGATACAATTCATAGGTTTCAAAGAAATAGAGGAACCTAAATTGGCACGACTGCTATGTACCCTAATCAATCATTTACTTTTAGCAACTAAAATGTTCTGCTATGTTATAGGAGTCTGATTCTTGAAAGAGTCAATTCCAGCAATTGAGCTATTGGCATCATAACAAAGGCGCATAATCCCTCTGTTTCAATTTAGATGACGCACTTTCCTTATTAGTCCGTTCCAAAAAGAATGACGCATTTCTATAATTGAAAATAATTCAATTTTAAGCACTTCATTTTACTCATTTTAACCTTAATGAGAAGCTCTTATAACCACACAAATGTCATAGCCCTACAAAGCTTTTGCTCCTTAAGCTTTTAAGATCACAAGTTTCCAAAAAAAAAAAATCTTGAACTTCGTGTCGAGTCAAACCACCTCGTCTAAATTGGAAGGGAGGGAGTACTATTTAATTATTGGCCAGCATACTGCAAGAAATCAGAAACTAAGACAACATATATGAAAGAAATGTCAAAGGCAAAAACATACAAAAACACCAAGATCTATTGGGGCTTGAAGCATAAAGCATTCATGCTTTAAAAGGGGCATATGAAGAAAAACTATAACACTACGAATAAATAACTACAATCAGACATTGCCAACAATCCTTCAAGATAGCATTTGCCTTCAACCGCCCATCTATGCCAACTGCCTGTCTTGGCGCTTGATTGCCCGTTCATTGGCATCAAGTGGACAGGCCCTGAGACTCATGCTGCGCGCATGTCTTGTGCATGCACTGCACATGTTTCACGCGCATGCTCCATGCACATGCCACACATAACACAGCTAATACCTTTGTATTTACTGGACCCAGAGGAAAAAGTAGGTACTCTTTCCTCTTCTTCCAGTTAATGTAGAGTATTTATATGATGTGCCATGAGCTCTTTACACTTCTAACTGTTATGTTATATGCTGCCAATATTAGCTTAGATATGTACTGTGACATCAAATGAAACAAACGAAGGCACTTTTGTACTATAGCCGGGAAGAAACAAGATGGTGATCATCATTTATTTTTCTTTTCCTGTCATTTTCATCTTCTCAACATCCATGATATTAGGACTGATTTTCTTACTCTATATTCATATTCACTCTTCTCTCCAAAACCTTTTGCCTTCTGGTTCTCTGAAAGCTTTCAGAAGCTCCTCCTTATCAATATCTTCTTTTCTCTTCTATTCATAAATAATGGCTAAGACCTCAAAATATGTTCCTCAAAAAGAAAATCCCTCTTCCTCAAAATCGACTGAGAATGTTTCGCCTGTAGTTACCGAGGAACCAATAACAGAACCCCTTCTAAAGACGTTTATCCCCACGGGGTGCTCAACCGGAGCCGATGTCAAGGTTGAGAAAATCTCCTTGACACCGGGCCAGGTGCGAACCGGTCATGAGATACATTTATTTGATCACCGACAGTGTTCTCGAGAAGGTCAAGGAAAACTGCAACTGGGTCGGCAAGTGCGTGGTGGTTCCTGCGCCCGAAGAAGCAATTACTACCCACGTGGAGAGTTTTTTAAGTGTCTACACTTATCCCTTCATGTTGGGACCTTTGGACCCGGTCATTATTGCCTTTTGTAAAAGATACGAGGTGACCCTCAGCCAAATTCATCCTTCTTTCTGGAGGATTGTTGTCCTTCTCTGTTTTTTTCATAAATAAGATCGAGGGATATCCTTTCACCATTGATCATCTCATGCGTCTGTACAGTCCCCTACTCTATCGAGGGGGGTTATTAAAACTTGCTCGTCGGGCTAGCAAAGCCCTGTTCTCAAGTATTGACGAGGATCAGGATCGAGGTTGGTTAGGCCGATTTGTTCAAGTGAAAAAATCGTACCTAATCCCGGCCGAGGATATATCATTCCCTGAGAAATGGAATATAAAGCATAAGTATAACCCTACTTTTAGGAATTTGTTTATCATTTTCCCTTTTGCCCTTTTCTTATCAATTTTCTATGGTGCAGCTATTTCTCGGATGCCGGATGCAGTTCCTCCTCTCAAGGAATGGGTCGAGGGGATCGAGTCTCAAAAAACTATATTCCTAGTGCGCATGGCGCGAGCTTTCGAAAGGCCGGTGGGAGGCCCAATCTCATGGTAGGATAAGTTACATTCGATCTTAATTCTTTACGCTATCGATTTCTAACTTGTTTTGCTTATCTTTCGCAGGTTTATCAAAAGATGTTGAAATGAGTCCTCCACCCGTGGATGGTGATGCTCCCACCGAGCCCCCCGCTTCGAAGCAAGATAAAGAGAAGAAAAAAAAAGGCTCCAAGTTCCCTAGACCTCGAGAAGAAGACACCAAAGAAACGATTGGCTTGTAAGCCCAAGAGAAATGCTAGTGGTCGAGCATTGTCTCCGGACTCGTTACATCGATTGAGGGATGAGTCTGAGGGGGAAGAATAGGACTTTGACCTTGTGGCTAGTGTGCCGCCACAGTTCAAAGGGCAATGGGCCTCCGAACCAGGGGTAAGCGAAGCGAATCTTCATCGAGTTAGGGTAACCGAGGTAGAGGCAAGAACTGAGGCTTCCCTAGATACGAGGAGAGCACCGTAGGGAGCACTGGGTCCGATTGAGATTGTTGATTCGCCCTCTTTCACAGAATCAATGCTCAACGAGGCCTAAGTAGCAAAAGAACCCCCCCTGGACGGAGATCATAGATCGAAAAACCCTTTTCATGGTTTTTTTTATGGTGTGGATTCGACGGCCACAGAAGATGTTCTTAGGCTCGGTGATTTAGAGATATCGAGGAAGAGCTCACCTTCCGAAATAAGTGGGACCTCCTCTAGTCCAAAATTGGTCGATCGGTTTCCCGCACCGAGTGCTTACCCTGATCGAAAATGCTCCATCTTTTTTACCCTTCCCTCTGATGCCCGGGTTCTTTCCGCCTCCGTCGGGGTGGCCAGTTATCGTCGGTGTTTGGTGACCGAAGAGGATCAGGCAAAAATGAATGAGGTGGAAGCGCCCTGCCTGTTCAACGAAGCTCAACAGGTGCTGAATCGGGTAACTTTCGATGTCATTTACTCGATGTCCTTTATTATGTACTTAGAATTTGTTGTAAGTAATCATAAAATTTTTCTTTATGCTTGTAGGCCTCGGTACTTCACCATGAAGCTTTTCTCTGATTCTGATAAGAGTCAAAATGCCACGAGGCCGAGGCTCGAGAGCTTATTGAGAAAAAAGACACCTTTAGACTTCTCAACGAGCGGCTCGAAGGGGAGGTTAAGAACCTCCGTGCCGAAATGGAGCTTGCTCAGAAGGACCATGCTGACTTGGTTGAGCTTCGAACTGAGATGGATGTGGTTAAAGCCGAGGCCGATGAGTGGAGGAACAAGATGGATCAACTAGCCTCGGAAAAAGAGATAGCTCTAGCACAGCTAACTTCAGCAGAGGCTTAGCTAAAAGCGACAAAGGAGAAAGTCGAGGTCCAGAACAAGAGAACCGAGGAGCTTCAATATTGGGTCGATTCGGTTATCACAGATCGAGATAATCTGGCTAAAGAGCTAAAATGGCCAAGTCGGAAGCTGCCGTGATCAAAGCCGAAGCCGGTGAAATAGTAGCTCAGTACAGGGCCGATGCTGAAGTTGCTCAAGACCAATCAAAGAATATGGTTGATCATATAAGGTGGCAATCTCACAGGTAGGCCCTCGAGGAAATCCACGCTCAAGGCGTTGCTTTATCGGCGGAGATCGAAGACGCCAAGGTAGCTAAAGTCGAGGCCAGAAAACTAGCCTTTCCAGAGGAGGATGATTCCGAGCATTCAGTCGGGTCTAAATAATGAGAAGACCTCGGAAATCCTGATGACGAGGGGGGATCCAGTCGAGACCAAGTCGCTTCTGTTCGAGTTTTATCTCTTTTCGTGTTTAATGTTGTGTATCAAGATTGCTCGGTTTTTGTAAAAAGGATTTTTGATACATATACATATGAGGCTTGCTTTCCACAACTTTTAAATTTTCTTTTTGCTTTTTATTTGTATTCGCAAAGATCGAAATGCCATAGCATGACATAGTTAGATTATGCTTGAAGGCTCGAACGAACCTTGCCTCTAATAAAATTTCGTTTTGAAGCGACATGAGGATTTGGTGTTACCGAAAACTTTCTCCCCCCAAAATAATTGAGATTTATAATTTCCCGGAGGTAGCCTTTGGAACTGTTTAAGAAACTTCAGTGTCTAGTTGTTTTTGTTTCCAAATTTAAATGTCTCCGAACCGGGTTTACGTGGCCTTAGCCTTTTAGTTCGAGCATTGCCAAATAAGTTATGCGCCTTCGGGTAGTATTAACCGAAATGGCCTTAGCCTTTTAGTTCGGGCATTGCCAAATAAGATATGTGTCCTCGAGTATTATTAACTCGGAACGACCTTTTTAATTCGGGTATTGTCAAATAAGCTATGTGCCTTCGAGTATTATTAACTCAGAATGGCCTTAGCCTTTTAGTTCGGGCATTGCCAAATAAGCTATGTGCCCTCGAGTATTATTAACTTGGAACGGCCTTAGCCTTTTGATTCGGGCATTGCCAAATAAGCTATGTTCGAGTATTATTAACTCGGAACGGCCTTAGCCTTTTAGTTCAGGCATTGCCAAACAAGCTATGTGCCCCCGAGTATTATTAACTCGAAATGGCCTTGCCTTTTAGTTCTGGCATTGCCAAATAAGCTATGTGCCCTCGAGTACTATTAACTCGAAATGGCCTTAGCCTGTTAATTCGGGCATTGCCAAATAAGCTATGTGCCCTCGAGTATTATTAACTAGGAATGGCCTTAGCCTTTTAGTTCGGACGTTGCCAAATACGCTATGTGCCCTCGAGTATTATTAACTCGGAACGGACTTAGCCTTTTAATTCGGGCATTGCCATATAAGCTATGTGCCCTCGAGTATTATTAACTCGGAATGGCCTTAGCCTTTTAATTCAGATATTGCCAAATAAGCTTTGTGCCCTCGAGTATTATTAACTCGGAATGGCCTTAACCTTTTAATTCGGACATTGCCAAATAAGCTTTGTGCCCTCGAGTATTATTAACTTGGAATGGCCTTAGCCTTTTAATTCAGGTATTTCCAAATAAACTATGTGCGCTCGAGTATTATTAACTCGGAATGGCCTTAGCCTTTTAATTTGGGCATTGCCAAATAAGCTTTATGCCCTCGAGTATTATTAACTCGAAATGGCCTTAGCCTTTTAGTTCTGGCATTGTCAAATAAGCTATGTGCCCTCGAGTATTATTAACTCGGAACAGCCTCAGCCTTTTAGTTCGGGCATTGCCTTAGCCTGTTAATTCGGGCATTGCCAAATAAGCTATGTGCCCTCGAGTATTATTAACTCGGAACAGCCTCAGCCTTTTAGTTCGGGCATTGCCAAATAAGCTATGTTCCCTTGAGTACTATTAACTTAAAACGGCCTTAAGAGAGTGATTATTTGAACTCAGGTTAAGGCAGCCCTTGGGCTCATTTTGATCGGAAGTAGGATGTTTGTGTAAAAGAGACTTCTCTTTATTCTTGTGCATAATAGTAATGTATGTGTACAAGCTGTGTCAGGGTTCGAGTAATCTACGTGAGCATGGTTTATTTGACCATTTGGCCTTTAAATTGAATCATATTAATCGAAACCCTTCAATCCTGAAGTATGCTAAAGTCGATATCAAAGGGGTGAAGCCCCCCAATATTCGGGGTAGATCGAAGAAAAAAAACCTCGAATGCTGCCTTTGATTCTAATTTTAGCATGATTTACTCATTGCCTCGTTAACAACCTTGCCGTAAAAACCTTTTGGGGACGAAAATCGGTCCAAGAGAAAAAGAGTGCAACGTATATTTTCAGAACTAACATCTCGTACCGTCCCTTGTTTGCTACCTGCAAACGTTAGTTTAAAATGTAAATGAAATAAAGAAAAGGGGTCATACCTTAGCAATAATACCGCTTCAAGTGAGTTAAATTCAGTTGTTCGGTAGTTGTTCGTCGTTCATCTTTCCGAGTTTGTAGGGTTCCGCCCGGACCCACTGCTTCTCATGTCTCCATTATATGGTTGATACCGGTCCCTGTTCGGTCTTGGTTCGTGATCGATATCTCTTTTGACTCTGTCGAGGGTCCTTATGGGATATATATACACCGAAGGGGCCCGAGCTGATCATCTTCGACTCTTGTCTTCAATTGATACGTAATATCTGGATATTCTATCAAATTTTGCTTTAGTTGTTGCGAAGCCACCGAGCTCTGAATATTAAGCCCCTGAGTAAAGCCTGAATAGCCCAATCATAAGTGATCGGCGGCAAGTCCATCCGTTCCATTTGAAACCGAGATACAAATTCTCTGAGCATCTCGTTATCCCTTTGTTTGACTTTGAATAGGTCCGATTTCCTGGTCTCGACCTTGATGGCACCTGCATGCACCTTGACAAAAGAATCTGCAAGCATGACAAATGAATATATAGAATTAGAAGGTAAATTATGATACCATATCATAGCCCCCTTTGACAAGGTCTCCCCGAATTTTTTCAATAGAACAGACTCGATCTCATCGTCCTCCAAGTCGTTTCCTTTGATAGCACATGTATAGGAGGTAACATATTCGTTTGTATCGGTTGTTCCGTTATACTTGGGTATTTTGGGCATACAAAATTTCTTGGGGATCGACTTCAGAGCTACGCTCGTCGAAAAAGGTTTTTGTACGAACTTCCTGGAATCCAGACCCTTCAATACCGGGGGTGCTCCTGGGATTTGGTCTACCCTGGAATTGTAGGTTTCCACCTTCTTGTTATTTGCCTCGAGATTTTTCTCCCCTGATTATATTCGTTTTGTCAACTCCTCAAGCGTCTTTATGATCTTGGAGTTAGCCCCCAATTCATGTTCATTCGATCTTTCTACGACCGATTCATCCCTACAAGTAATTTTCCGGGATGGAACGGGCTCAACCTGTTTGGTGCAAGGCTTTGGTTTTGTAACTGAGTTATTGCCGCATGTTGAGCCTGCAACATCTCAAAGATCACTTGTAGGCTGATTTCGTCCCCTTCAATGTTTTGGGTGTTTCGAGTTAAGGATCGGACTCCTTTAGAAATGCTACTTTCTGGGTAGGTAGGCAGGTTCGCATCAACAGCCGTATGCGAATTAGCATCAATTTGATCTGCGATCGGAAACTCGTTACCGGGCGCTTTTTTGTTATTTTCACCTTGGTGACTGGACTTTTCGTCAATATGCGGAGGCATCGATTAAGAGTTCGACATTCTCATATTATAGCCTGGAATCAAAGATACTTCAAAGAGCAAGTGTGAGGCAGTGTGTGTTAGGGAAATTTGTATCAAATAACCACTATTATCCTCAGCCCCACAGTGGGCGCCAAACTGTTTACCCTCAAAATTGGATAATAATTGAACTTATACGTGGTCTTAAGGATAGGTGATCTAATTTGATACAAATAAAGAATAATCGAATTGAAACTAAAATTAAATAATAAAGGAAGGAATGCAAACCACCCAAGTTGAACAGTGATGGCCATGTTGGTTGATCGCTCTTGGGCTGAGAAACGTTACAATGGAAATCGAAAAAAGATAATGAGACAATAATTCAATGGACCAGTCTATAGCTCTTTTTTTAGATGATAATAATGATGCCTCTTACAAATAATCAGATTTCCTTTATATAGTGGGGGAATCCTACTTTAGATACAATTTTATATTTAGGCAAAAGTATTGTGATTTGTTAATTGAGCAATTGCCTTGATTTCCGCCATGATTTGTGCGGCCTGTTACGGATATTTAGGCTTTCCGTTATTTTAATTTGAGAATCTCCCCTCGAACATAATCGGGGCCATGGTTGGTTCCAAGATCATGGGATCAGTGTTATCGAGGGCGGACATTCTGACCTTGTGTTCTCCTTCGATAGAAACTCGGGGCTAATTTTTAACCCTTTGTGTTCCGAGCTCGATCTTGTCGTGTAATGGTTGATACCGATTTTAGCCGTATACACTCATCTTCAACCTAAACTAGATGAGTTCTTACATCAAGCAGCTACCATTGTGTTTGTTGTCGCTGTTGTGGAGCTTTTTAACGAATAGCAGTGCCCTGATTCGGAGTACTACTCTTTTTGTTTTACTGTTTTTCTATTAGCAGATACATATCCATTACTGTTATGCTTGAATTAAAAGACTATAGAAGAACTTCTCATGTTTTTGTAGTTACTCTCATCCACTGCTTTCAGCAGTACTTGTGTAATAAATACAGCAATGGGAGATAATAAAGCAGTTGAAAATCAAATTACTGGAAAGTCGATTTTTTCCTCTTCACCATCTCCAACAATTACTATTGTTAAGTTGGATGGTAGTGGAAATTACACCTTTTGGGCAGCTTCTATACAATTGTGGTTTATAGGTCAAAGATATGAAGATCACTTGATCAAGAATTATACAGAGATTGGGGCGGCATCTGATAGACCAACTTGGGTTAAAATAGATGCTTAATTATGCAGTCTTCTATGGGACTCTCTTGACAGTAAGTTACTTAATCTTTTTCAGTCATGTAAGATATGTTGCAGGGTTTGGAACACGGCCAAAACCTTGTATACAAATGACATACAACTTATTTATAAGGTAGTTTCAAACATTGTCCACCTGCAACAGAATCAACAAGACATGGCAAGTTATCTTGGTCAGGTAGAATCCTTAAAGGATCAACTTGATTCTCCTATACCTTTTACTGACAGTTGGATAATCAGGAGAGACAGAGAGACAAATTTGTTTATGTTTCTAGCTTTGATTGGATTAAGATATGATCTTTCCTCAATTCGAGACCAGATTCTTGCTAGCACATCGGTTCCTACCTTGGAAGAAGTATCTGTCAGACTGTTGTGCATCACATCTACACCAGAGGTAAACTCATATGATACTTCTACAATGGATGTACAAACTAACAATTTTCAAAATGGACCCAGAAAAGGAAAAGGGAAAAGCACTAAACATTGCACATATTGTGATAAGGGAGGACATACATGAGATGTTTGTTGGGCGCTTCATGGTAAGCCTCCACGTAACAATGATCGTCCTCGACATTCAATCAATATGGCTCACTGTGGAGATGGTATTCTACCTACACAGATGTCAAGGATAGATAATCTCACTCTATCACTTTGATTGGAGCAGATTATAATGATTATCTTTAATACCAGGCATCAAAAAAACAGTCATCTACCTTATCTACAACTTCCACAATGCAACCTGGTAACTCTTTTGCCTATGTGCACAGTCTTCCTTTCCTAGACCATGGATTTTTGACTCTGTTGCTACTAATCATATATCTGGTAACAAAACTTTTCTCTTTGTCCTTAATTCTCCAAATGTCTCTTCTACTATTACCTTAGCTAATGGATCAAAGACTACTATCAAAAGAATAGGTGCAGCTCACCCTCTACCCTCTTTACCTTTAACTTCAGTTCTTTTTGCACTTGAATGTCCGTATAATCTTATTTCCATTAGTAAATTAACCAAGAACCTCAAGTGTCTTGTAATCTTCTCTAAGGATTCTGTTTTTATGCAGGACCAGACTACGGGAAAGGTGATTGGAAGAGGACATGAGTCACACAGTATGTACAAACTATCCATTCCAAAACCACAAATTGCCTTCACTTTCGCTATTACCTCTAATTTGCTTCATAGTCACTTGGAGACATCCAAGTCTTTCAAAGCTGCAGAAGATGGCCCCCAGTCTATCTAGTTTATCTTTGCTAGAATGTGAGCCATGTTAGCTTGGGAAACACACTCGTTCTTCTTTCCCAAAGCGTGTCAATAATAGGTCTTCCTCTATGTTTGAAGTTGTTCACTCGGACATATGGGGTCCAAGTCGTGTCAGTTCTTCACGAGGATTTCATTATTTTGTTATATTTATTGATGACTATTCTCGGTGCATTTGGTCATTTTTAATGAAAAACCGGATCTGAATTGTTCTCTATTTTTCATAACTTTTGTACTAAGATTCGCAAATAATTTGGTATTTCCATGAAGAAATTAATCAATGATAATGAATGAGAATACTTCTCTTCTTCTCTTTCTTCCTTCATGTTATCACAAGGTATATTACACTTGTCTTCTTGTGCACATACTCCACAACAAAATGGAGCTGCAGAATGAAAGAATAGATATCTCATTGAAACGACTCGGACATTACTTATTCATAATCATATTCCTTTACGTTTTTAGGGTGATGCAGTTATTACTGCTTGTTATTTAATTAATCATATGCCCTCCTCTGTTTTGCAGTACAAGAGTCCACACTCGATCCTTTATCCAGACCAACCTATGTTCCCACTTCCTCCACGTGTGTTTGGCTGTACTTGTTTTGTTCATGACCTTACTCCAGAAAAGACAAACTTCAGCAAAAGGCTATCAAATGTGTCTTTTTAGGGTACTCGCGTCTACAAAAAAGGATACAAATGTTTTGATCCCTCTAAAAATAGGTACATCTCAGCAAATGTTACCTTTTTTGAGACTTCCTTGTATTTTTCTCCTAATTCATTAAATCAGAAGGCCATATCCACAGTTCTTTCAGTTCCAATCTTTTCGCCTCCAACTCCAGCTCTAGCTCCACCACTCCAAGTCTATTCTAGACGCCCTCGGCCTAATTCTCAACCTACTAATCTAGTTGATGCTTCTGATCCTAATACATGTACACAAAGTCCACCGGGTGTTTCATGCTTCGGTTGAGCACTTTGATGCTTCTTATTCTAATTCTAAACCTACTAACGCCTCATGCTTTGGTTGAGCACTTTGATGCTTCTGATCCTAATTCTAAACCTACTAATGTCTCATGCTTCGGTTGACTGACTCATCAGAAAATCCAGCCCTCCTTGGACTCTAAGTATGCATATACAGCAACTCTCAAGCATGAGTCAACAATTTGAGAAAATTGAATACTCTCATGTACTCAGAGAAGCAAACTGCCCTGCAGACACTCTGTCAAAACTCAGCCATGAGCTCACCTCTTGCAGACACTATAATATCCTTTTGGACTTACCTACACATATAAGAGGACAGATCCACCTTGACCAAAAAAGCACTCCAGCCTTCAGGCACAAAAGGACCAAAAGGACTATCCTACCACCACAAGTGATACAAAGTTGAGCTAACTGCTATGATTAACAAGGAAACCTCTATAAAGCCAATGCCAATAACTCAACTGCAACAACACAGCAGCAATTCCAGAGCAAATTGGCAGTGGAACAGAGCATCAGGGACATTTTCTCTAATATTGTTTTTGTTTTTGCAGGTACCAGAATTTACACTTTTGTTGCATCTCAAGTGTGTGGTATTAGCCTTTGTGCTCATTCTACTTGAGACACAACCAAAGACTAGTAACAACCTTTGGAAAAAAGATGACAGCACAGCATCCCCAACTCTGTTCTACACCAAAGACAACATCCACAACTGTTTGATATTTCCAACCAGACTGTACAGACTACAAAAACACCAATCTCCCACAAAACAACATCCTCACAAATCACAAACAGTCACCTCTCAACACCCACAAACACACCTAACACATACACTGCACACCATGTCATACAAGTTATCATAGCAACAACAAGTCAAGCACACTCACAATTCCAACAACTCCAGCAGCCATAAACACAGAACCAACACAGAAGCCAAAAACACCACTGTTATCACAAAAGTCATAAACCCCTCTTTCAATCCTCTTGATGAACATTGCAGTTTCAACAAGAAACCATAATATCAAAAGCACACCAACCCAGGCAGCTACTCTACTCCTGAGTCAGAAGAAGATGGAACCACCAGTCACTACATTCACAGAAGCACAACAGAAGCCACAAGTTACAGAAACACAAAAAGCAGATACATTGGATGGGTTCAGGTTATTGCTACAATTGCAATGTGTGGTATCAGCACTCTTAGTGCTCATCCTATTGCAATTGCAGCAATCACCATGGAAACCCCTCCATACTAGTTTTCATAAGACCAACACAATGCAGCACACTCACAAGCACCAGACAGTCAACATACAGCTTCACAGCAGCAGCAGCAGCAGCAGCAGCAGCAACAACAGCAACAGCAGCAGCAGCAACAACAGCAACAGCAGCAGCAAGATAAACAAACACACACCACCTCAGTAGATACTACAAGGCAGAAATCAACAGCACCAGCACACAGATACACATGAAGACTCTAAAGAATACAGCAGCCTCAGAAACGGACTAATCCAGTCAGCCATACCTGTACTGACTCATAAGGAGCTACATTTATTAGACATCACATGTAGAACCCAAGATTGCAACAGTAGAAGCAGCAAACAAAAACTCAGTCACCACTTCAGCAGCATTCACCATGACAACAGCAGACAGCAGCAGCAGTCACCAAGGCGGAAGACCTTAGGGACACAAACCTACCTCACCTGCATTGGCTGTTCAGACGCCAGCAACAGAACACTTCTCAGCATACTAATCACAACACTCACTGGAACATGAAGGCAACTCAGCTCTCTACCACACATTTCATACGGTGCTAGTACTACTGCCTAGTTACATGGCCTTCTTTTGTTAGCCATCTTCAATGCCAAAACAAAATTGAAGATTGCTATTACCTAATATCAGATACAAAACTTAGAAGATCCCCTTTTTTTGCTAGAAATAGATCCCATTGCACATGGAGGATATTATTTCAACCCATGCACTTAGTAGATTTAGGAACATATGTACTTTTTTTTGTATAGTTGACCTACATTCACTTCATACTATTTTTGTACATATGATTGTATATCGATACTATAAGATAGACAATCATTACATCATTATAGGTCTAACCTATCATAACTGTCTAAGCATACTTGGTTGTCATGCTTGGATGACTAAGAGTGCAAACATTCTCTTCTGGGAGGTAAGGTATATGCCCCCTCCATTTTTGTACTTTATGTTGTATTTATGAAAATTAACCTTGGGTAAACTGCCTAGTGGAATTTATTAAAAAAAAATGTTCCTGTGGCCAAACTTGTAAATTGCATTCCAAGAAGGATTTATAGAATTGATCCGCAGGTATATCTGATTCTACTTATAAAAGACTCATATGGTGGATATATTAGTTTGAGTGTTATCTCATAGCTCTAAGATAAGTTGTCATGGAAGAAAAATTATGACCTTAAGAAACAGTGATGGAGATGCACTAAGCATTGGACCAGATACACCTTAGACATTATCGACAGATGGTTCATTGCAAACACATTAGTTAGAATATGATTTGAAAGAGAGCAGTACTTGCATATGCCGAAATTACAACCCAAACTCAAGCAGCAGTCAAGAAGTTTTAACAAACAGTTACAACAATACCTTATCTGTCATTATTTATGCAGAAATTGTTAGATGAAAACACAAAATCTCACAAACAGAACGACAACATATCAAAAATATGTAAACTTACTCTGAAAGGAAAAAAATGCATTCAGATAAGAAAAACACACATCACAAGAAGTACGAAAAATGTCCTTTGGAAAAAAATCAGTGGCGTAGTGAATAAAAGCACAACATCACAACAATAAAAAGAAAAAATTTTGGTGAAAAAATGTATGTGTAAGAGTTGTTCTCGAGTTGGCAATTCCAGTTGTGTTCAACTTCGCCATACTTTACCCGAAGAGATCTTTACTGTTCAAAATAAATTCGAAACAACAGTCACAATACCAGCAAAAGAGATTAAACTAAGAATATAATTTATCAATTTTTTGCCTTCATAAATCATAACTTGAAACTCCCAGCACCTATTTGTTC
This sequence comes from Nicotiana obtusifolia, assembly GCA_002018475.1. Lineage (NCBI taxonomy): Eukaryota > Viridiplantae > Streptophyta > Magnoliopsida > Solanales > Solanaceae > Nicotiana > Nicotiana obtusifolia. The sequence goes on along the minus strand of MCJB01047989.1, from coordinate 28,034 downwards.
TCATTTGAGCATATCTCATATGTTAAACAGAAGAACAAAGTTCGGTTCTTCCAGAGCACCATTATTTGAAACCAACCTATAAACACTAACAAACGAAGCAAAGCTAATCAATATAATACAAACGAACTTTAGCCAGATACAAAAATTCATAAACAATTTAATCAAAATTTACAACATACGTAATTAAATAAAATATCTGCATAAATACATCAAATTAGAGGAGGAATCAAGCAATTGAAAGCTAGAGGAGATTTACGTTGGCCGACAGAGAGAACGAAGGGAGAGATAGATATTTATTCCTCTTGGTTTAATTCTCAACTTGAGTTTCGAGGGTTAGTTTGAGAGTTTAAGTGAGTGAAGACGGGAGAGGGATAAAAGATGAAGAGTAAGAACGGTTTAACGTGAGAGTCGAAGAGTTTTATCCTCTTTTAACTGACATGGAATATTAATCTTGGATTAGGCATTTTAAATTGAAGTAAATGAAAAAAAAAAAAAAATATTATCTGATACCAAATAATAGAACTGATCGAAAACGAACCCTCACGGAAAATTATTTACAAAATAGTGAGAAGTTAAAACAATATCATTATATATACCCTATAATAGTTAATATTTTCAGCATTGACAACTAAACCTGAAACAGAACTAATTAATAACAAAACAAAAAAGAAAGGATTTACCTGGGGAATTTTGGAGAAAGAAGACGAAGAGAAAGAGATTTTCATCTAGCAAATGGAAGAAGAAAGAGGAAAAGAGCAACGTTACAAAAAAAAAAAGCTAACTTTGGGCCTTTGCTGTGGAAGAAAGAAGGGGAAGATGATTGAGGTAAAATTAAGATGACTATTAAAAGTAGTGTCTTTTCGGTTAAGATGACTTTTAAAAGTGACTTTTTAATTTTTAAATATATAGAGTACCTAATAAAGAAAAAGTGTAGAAATTTAAGAAAAAAATAAATAGTAGTCCTAGCGTATTTTTTCGCACTTCGCGCAAGCATTTTTTTTTTTAACTTATTTAACAATCATAAATTTATTCGGAGAAAAATAAAAAACACAAAAATAATTGGGGTACATAAGTAAATTACAATTATAGACATTAAGCCCAACATTTAGTTCACAATATTTGTTCCTACCAAGGAAATGAAATTCCACAATAAACAAAAAGTAGAACTAACATGCTAATATGCATAAAAATTATAGATTTTCTGTGAAGAAAGAAATATGGAGAAAAGGGAAGAGAAAAAGGGAAATAAAAGCATGACGCATGATGTATAGTCCCAACCTCCCCGCTAAGAGTACCGGCTTGATTATAAAAACAAAGAAAATCAATATCAAAAAAAAAAAATTCAACCCCCAAAAAGCACACAGTAATGATGAAATTCAAGAAAACTAATAAAAATACCTGCTAATTAACAAAACATAAAGACAAAAATAAAGTCACACTATAAAAATAGTCCTACTCTCACTAATGACTAAACTAATTGTATTAAATCCTATAAATTAAAGTTTCATGAAAATTCTTATGAATTTAAACCCGTAAAGGCATTGAATAAAAGATACAGGAGAATATTTTATGATCGAGTAAATTTTATGGGTGGTCATTTAACTTTCTGTTCATTACCCAAAAGTCACTTTTCTTATTTTGTTACGTAAAAATCATTCAACTTTGTATTCGTTACCTAAAAGTCACTTTTCTTTCTTTTGTTACATAAAAATCATTTTACTTTGCTCTATTTATCACAATAGTCACCTTGGTCAAATTTTACAATACTTTTACCTGCAAAGACTGTTATGCCTTTGACATTATAAGTCCTCTCATTTATATAATACCTTCTATATAATATATTTTTACCTAGGTATTTTAGTTATAATTAAAATAACTTTAAATTATTTTATTTATTATTTTTATAATATATTCATACATTTAGTTTTTTTCATGGTAATCACTTTGTTTAATCTTATTTAGACATGAACATATTTTAAATATCAAAACAATAAAAAGAAATATTTATTTGAAGTAATAACAAACAGATTTGGTTAACAAATGATAGTTTTTTTTTATAGTCAACAAAAAATTTTAAGAAAATTCAAAGATATTTGTATTTAATATTAATATTTTTAAAGCTTTATCTGTTAATATTATTTATTTGAAAGTATTAATCTGATGTGTCATCGTGTTAAATTTGGGTATTTTATTTATTGGATTAATGAGTATGGCTTGACTGATAATCAATAAGCTTTGATTTTATAATTTTCATTAAAAATATTTTATTAAGCTATTACCTGACAAATTTAATATCTTAAAAATTAATGTTAAGAAAAAATTAGATGTATAAATATATTATAAAAATAAATAATAAATAATATCAAGTTATTTTAATTATAAATAAAATATTTGGGTAAAAGTATATTATATAACATATAATATAGAAGGTATTGCATAAATGAAATGATTTAAAGGGGATAATATACTTTTCAGGTGAATGATTTGTAAAATCTTGTCAAAGTGATTATTGTGATAACTAGAACAAAGTAAAATGATTTTTGTGTAATAAAAGAAAGAAAAATGACTTTTGGATAATGAGTATAAAGTTGAATGACTTTTACATAACAAAAGAAAGAAAAATGACTTTCGGATAATAAACATAAAGTTGAATGACCACCCATGAAATTTTCTCTTCTATGAGCGCATGGTTTTGAAAAGGCAAAACAAAGCGAAAAAATATAGTTCGCGTTTATTAGCGCATGGACCTAAAACAAAAATAAACAAAGTTATCAAAATCACAAAATGTTACAGTTCCATTAGCACAAAATGAATAATAAAATTACGTCCCCGTTAATAACAACAAAATGGAAAAAATAAACGCAAACTATAAGAATAAATGAATATTCTGCTCTTAATAATGACTAAAGACATTACTTTGATACCCAAAATTTCGTGAAATTTCTCATGATTATATAAAAGCATTATAGGGAAGCTAGAAAAGGGAGGAGGGTATCGTAAAATTGAGTAAGGACATACAAAAAGAAATGAGAAAATATTTATTTGTAAAATATAAACTAATTATGGTGCAACCTAGAGATGAATTTGGAACAAACATAATTGAAGTTTACCTGGATAAAGGCAAAATGCTTTTGTTAATAGTTCAGCATCAAAGTGTAAGAGGGATGAAACTTTATTTCTATCCATTTCAGCATACAACTTTATAGCTTTATCATGCATCTGCGGCCAAATAAACAAATAGCCTAGATGACAAACTCAACACAATAATATTATATTTCTTGTCTCCAACAGCTTTGATACAAATTCGCTAGAATTATCACCTAAAAAACTAGGTGAAACTTTTATCACCTTTGGAGTCATGAAATGATACTTTATATTAATGTGCTTTATCCTCTCATGATACATTTGATCTTTAGTCAAGTGAATGTCATTTTAACTATCACAGAAAATGGTAATATTATTTTGGTGTAAATTGAGTTCCGCAAATAGACCTTTCAACTATAAAGCTTCTTTGATCGCCTCGATCACTGTCATATATTCTGCTTCAGTAGTAGATAAAGCTACTACATGTTGTAATGTAGCTTCCAACTAATAGCGCAACCATCAATGCAAAATATATAGCCTGTCAGTGATCTTCTTTTGTCAAGATCACCTGCATAATCTGAGTCTACAAAACCAACCAAAGTGTTAGTATTTCTCCCAAGTATCTGAGAATCCATTTCACAGCCTGCTAATGTGCTTTACCAGGGAAAGCCATATACCGGCTTAGCATGCTCACTGCTTGTGAAATGTTTGGACGTGTACAAACCATTGCATACATAATATTGTCAACTGCATTGGAATAAGGAACTTGTGACATGCACCTCTCTTCTTCCTCTGACTGCGGGGACTGAGCAGTTGATAACTTAAAATGAGCAGCGAGAGGGGTACTAAATGGTTTAGCATATTTCATGCCAAACCTCTCTAAGACTTTCTCCAAATACTTCTTCTGGGTCAGGAATAGCATGTTGGCTTTTCGATCTCTTTTGATCTCCATGCCAAGGATTTTCTTAGCTGCTCCCAAATCTTTCATCTCAAATTCACTTTTCAGCTGACTTTTCAAATTGTGAATTTATGTTAAATCCTTAACAGCAATGAGCATGTCATCAACATAAAGTAATAAGTAGACAAATGAACCATTATTTAACTTCTGGAAGTAAACGCAACTATCATACATGCTCCTCGAATAACCATGACTCAACATAAAGGAATCAAACCTTTTGTACCATTGTCTTGGAGACTGTTTTAATCCGTACAAGGATTTCTTCAATAAACAAGCATGATCTTCTTTTCCTTCAATTTCAAATCCTTCAAGTTGATGCATGTATATTTGTTCCTCAAGTTCGCCATGTAAGAAAGCTGTCTTAACATCAAGTTGTTCTAATTCCAAATCATACATGGAAACTAAGGCAAGTAAGACACGAATAGAGCTATATTTAACAACAGGTGTGAAAATATCATTAAAATCAACCCTTGTACCTGACTATAGCCCTTTGCAACTAATCATGCCTTATACCTAGCATCTTCAACCCCTGGAATGTCATCTTTTTTCTTGAAGACCCATTTGCAACTAACAATTCTTTTTTCTAATGGCGGCTTCACAAGAGACCAAGTACTATTCTTGTGGAGAGACTCAATTTCTTCATTCATTGCAATCAACCACTTGGCTGAGTCAGCACCAGAAAGTGCTTCTGAATATTTTGATGGTTCTCCAATTTCTTCAGTTTCTTGTGCAACTGAAAAAACAAATGCAACATAGTCTCCAAACCTTAATGGTTGTTTACCTTCTCTTCTTGGTCTATATTTGGCTATAGAATACTCCTCTTCTTCTAGTTCAACTTCAGAAGTCTCAACTTCAGGAATTTCAGCTTCTGGCTCAACTTCAAGAGTTTCAACTGTATTTTGCTCCAAAGTTGATGAGCTTGGCTCAGAAGGAATGTCAATCTCAACCTCCGCCTGCTTCTGTGTACTCTTTCCTTTATCTGTATTACCAGAATTAGAAGACTCTTTTCTAGAATGTAACATAGAGGATTCATCAAAGATTACATCTCTGCTAATTATAAATTTTGGTGCTATGGGATCAAGATACCATAATCGGTATCCTTTCGCTCCAGATGCATACCCAAGGAAAATATACTTTTTAGCCCTTGGCTCTAATTTTCCATCATTTACATGCATGTATGCAAGGCAACCAAATATCTTTAAATCAGAATAATTTGCAGGAGGACCTGACCACATTTCCTCTGGAGTCTTAAAGTTCAAAGGTGCAGAAGGAGCTCGGTTGACAATATAGCAAGCTGTAGATATAGCTTCTGCCCAATAGGCGTTTGTCAACCCAACATTAAAAATCATGCAATGAGCTCTTTCCAAAAGAGTTCTATTCATCCTTTATGCCACACCATTTTGCTGAGGTGTTATTCTCACAGTACAATGTCAAGCAATTCCTTCATTCTTGCAAAATTTGTTGAATTCATCATTATAAAATTCCAAGCCATTATCTATTCTGAGCCGCTTAACCTGTTTTCCTATTTGCTTCTCAATCAAAACTTTTTATTGTTTGAAATTTAAGAAAACATCACTTTTATTTTTCAGGAAATAAACCCAACTTTCCTTGAATAATCATCCATGAAAGTTAACATATACACGGCACCACCTTTTGATTGGGTACGCGAAGGTCGAAGGACCCCAAAAATCTGAATGAATGTAATCCAAAGTGCCTTTTGCTCTATGAATCGCTGGAGATTTGAAGCTCACTCTCTTTTGCTTCCCGAACACACAATGTTCACAGAACTCCATATTTCCGATACTTTGGCCACATAAAAGACCTCTTTTGCTAAGGACGGAAATACCTTTTTCAATCATATGCCCCAATCGCATATGCCACAATTTGGTGATGTCAGAATTTGATTTATCCGATATTGAAACTACAACAACACCTGTAACAGTAGATCCCAATAGAGTATACAACGTACCAGATCTGCGTGCTTTCATGATCACCAGAGCACCATGGGAAACTTTCATAACTCCACCTTCACCTGTGTACTTGCACCCAAGAGATTCTAGAGTGCCCAAAGAGATGAGATTTTTCTTCAAGTCAGGAACATGTCTAACATCAGTGAAAGTTCTCATCACACCATCATGCATTTTGATTCAGACTGTACCTTTTCCAATAACTTTGCAGGCATCATTGTTGTCCATCAAGACAACTCCACCTTCAATAGACTCATATATGGTAAATAAATCCGGATTGGGACCATATGATAAGAACAACCCGAATCTAAAATCCACTCATTGTTAGATTTGAAACTATTATTAGTTATTAAAAGAATAATTCCCTCAGTCTCATCAGCAGCTACACTTACTTCAATAGTGCCAGTATTTTTGTGCTCATTTTCCTTTTCTATATGCTTTTATTTGCTTTTCAATTTAAAGTATTTAGAAATAATGTGACATTTCCTATGACAATATTTGCACATGACATTTCTGTATCTGGATTTTGACCTTGATTTAGGTCTCTCACTGCTTGAATCTTTCTTATTGGATCTAACCCTTATGAATAAGCCTTCCCCTTGGTTCCCACTAGTTTCCCGAGTAATATCTCTATCTATTTATTCTTTTGATTTCAAAATAGATTTAATATCTTTATAAGAGATATTATCTTTTCCATAAAGCATAGTATCTCTTATATGCTTAAACGACTGGGGTAAGGAAACAAGCAACAAGACAGCTTGATCCTCATCTTTAATTTCAGCATCTATATTACTTAAATCCATAAGAAGAGAATCCAAAGTATCAAGATGCGTAAGTATAGAGGTATCATTAGCCATACGAAAAGTGTAGAGTTTTTGCTTTAGATAAAGCCTGTTTTCTACTGTTCTTTTCATATATAGGGTTTTCAGCTTTTCCCATATGCCTTTGGCTGAGCATTCTGCTGCAACTTCACGCAAAACCTCATTTGAGAGATTTAAAATAATACCTACTTTTGCCTTTTTGTTTATGAGGACAAACTCCTCGTCCGTTATTTTATCTGGCTTCTTTTTCTTTTCTTGTAGTGCCAAATCTAACCCATCCTGAATTAGGATAGCTTCCATCTTTAATTGCCACATTCCGAAGTTTGCACTTCTGTCAAATTTCTCAACATAAGACTTTGTTAGAGTCATTTTGGCTATTTAAACTAACCCGGTTAGATCTGGCTCTGATACCAATTTGTTAGAATCGGAAAATCGGGTTGTGCGGAATTTAGCCAAATAACATTATAGTGAAAATAACTAAGAATATGCAGGTTGATAATAACGACAATTAAAGAAGATAAAGAAGATACAAATTTAACTTGGTTCGGTCAAGGTGACATACGTCCACAAGCGGAGATGAGCAAATTTACTATACAACAAGAGTACAAAAGAGAGTACAATATTAAAGTAAATACTCTAATTAATCCCAAATATCCCAAGTAAATAACCTCACAAGTTCACTCCAAAGTGTTTCCCAACCAACACTCACTCTCTTACAAAATACTCTATAATGAAATAAAGGAAGAGAAAGAAAGACAAGAGAGATAAGCTCTTGAATTGGTGTGTTCTCAAATGAGGAGATGCTCCTCTATTTATAGCAAAAAATCCTCGGCCTAATAGTGGATATTATGTTATGGCAAATGTCATGAAAATTTGATCCACAAATTGGGATATTATGTCATGGCAAATATCATGAAAATTTGGTCCACAAATTGGAATATTCTGTCATCGCAAATATCATGAATACTTGACCCCACTTGAAAATAAGCCAAATTAATAGCAATATTACAAGGACAAATAAGACTCTGAAGTGTACTACTTTGTAGCAAAAGGATTTGGTATGAGCTTTTCACACATCTGACTGCTTAGATGCTTTATGCTGCCAATATTAACATAGAGATGGATCGATCCATCAGCGTACTCTGACATCAAAGGAACCAAATGTAGGCACTTTTGTACTACAGTCAGGAAGAGACATGGTAGTAATCATCATTTGTTCTTCTGTTCCTTATTTCATGCCTTTTCACTAGCTCAGCTTCTCAACCTAAGGATTGAGTTTCTTACTTGAAGTAGGGAAGGGGGCTCCTCATAGAGAGTTCCAAAGCATCAATTCTCATAATGAGGTTCAGTCCGGCGGCATTGGGCGTGGCCCCAATTCTCAAACCTGACCTACACAATGATTTTTAAACTCACATTTCGAGAAGTAAGGATAGGTTTTCGCATTTTGATTCACACCCAAAGCCAACATCAGACACTAGAGCAAAAGTTTACGACTTTTTCTTCAGCATCTGGTTCAAGCATCCTTAATTACTTAGCTGAAGCATTGGATTTTCTCATAAGAGTCCTCCAAAGCAAACGCGGTATACATTTCCCTGCCCAAGGTGGTCCATACAACAGAACCTCTTTCATTGGACCAACCAAATTTACCATGACAAATGAAGATCCTTTCACAGAGATAAAATGGTCAGCTGAAACCAAGTTTTCTCAATCCTATCTCGCCCCGCAGTTAAATGAAACTCCACGTCTATGTATTCTCGGTTCACAACATCCCCAGCAATAATACTAGCATTTCATCGAACAGTTGGTACTCATTTTGTCTCTTCTCTTCTCTTCTCCTTCTTCCTCTACTTCAATTGCACTAGCGTCTGCAATCCCTAACAGCAGAACTTGGGCCAAATAAGTACTACATTGTTGCTACTCCATTCTCGTCAATAGCAAGGTTGTTATTATGGAGAAAAGCTGTGGGAGTGAGTATAGGAGGGAAAAGTTCATAGGGTGGAGTGGTAAAAGGGGGAAAGAGGGTAAAAAGTTTATGAAAATTACGGGTAAAGATCTCCTTTAATGATAAAAATAATAAAGCTAAAAAAGGAATATTGTAGAGAAATATATAGAGAAGAGAAGAAGATTATTATTTTTCTTGTGGATGAAATTATAATGAATACGAACCTCTTTATTTTAAAAAAAAAAAGATAATTTGATCCCAAAGTAATAAGCTTAACTCTAAATTTATCCCAGAATAACTAAGCCCAATTTTTCTCGAAAGAAATAAATATACATTCGCAAGTTATCCCTAAGTTATGTAAAACTAAGTATTTAAGGTGAGAATTTGCCGCATTCAACCATGTCGGAGGAAAACATCCACTAGTCCATGTATAAAGTTATACACCAATTGTAGTAACTTATACCTTGTCAATATGAGATAACTAATCTATATATAATTCAAATAGGGATAAAATATCAAAACGATAAAAGTATTTTTGTCTTTTTTTCTATAAGCCTATAAAGTATTCAAGGATATAATTATAAACTCATAACTTTTTAATTTAAAAAATAAATAATATTTTGAATATTATCTTATTTATTCAATTTTAATACAATGAATTAAACACACAATAAGAAACAATATATACATTACTAATTTATATAGTATTAATCAATATATTGTTAATCCATAACATTCCTATTCATGTATTACTTGTTTTTGAACGAAATGGCCCCTAAGAATTTAATAAAGGAGTACAATGTCTCAACAACGGCACAAAGCATGACAGAGATGTAAAATGAATAATTTATGTGCAGAGATTTCAAAGAACTAGAGGAACCTGAATTGACACAGTGTGTAACGAGATGATCACTCAACTTTTGTGTAATTGGTTAATTGTCATATAATTTCTTTTTTGTCTTTCAAAAATAATTCAACTTTGGGAATAGTTATCAAAGTTATATAACTTTCTTTTGCCTTTCAAAAATCACGCATTTACCTAGTTCTGGCCGGATTGTACTTTCGGTGAGATTTAGTGACGTGACAAAAAATAATTTAAGAAAAATCTTTAAAATACAAATTTAAAACTTGGACTATTTTAAAAACAAACTCACCCGTTTATCCAATATATGACCCATCCCACATATATAGATCGACCTTAACATCTTCTCGCTCTTTATACAATTATAGTTAGCAAAATTTTTTGTACTTTTGGACAATGATTTATATCTTCGAACTTTTTAGTTTTTCATCTAAAAAATTATGTTACATCAAATTTATAACATCAAATCTTGTAAATAGTTGAAAAGAAATTTGCAAATCCTTCAAAAATATTTAAGAATTTCTTTATGACTCCTAATTTTTACAAGAAGAGTTTTAAAGTTAAACAAACTTTAAAGGATATCGATTTGTATCATTGAATTTTCAAAATAGCTTTTACGATAATGATTTATATCATTGGATTTTTCAGTTCTCTTGCACTTGACTTAGAGCCTAATGGCAACGAATTTAACAAATAAATTAGAATCACATATAAACTATAAGCAGTTGAAGAACTATGATTCTAAGTAGTTTAGAGGATAACCTGAATTATAATAGAATAGTTAAATTAATTTTAATTTTTTCATGTATCTTCATAATCATCTATTGAATGTATAAAAAGATTTAATAAGTAGTTCATTTTAGCTTTTAAAATTAATATAACATAATTTTTGAGGTGGGAACTAAAAAATTCAACGATATAAAGTAGGCGTTTGGACATAAATTCCAAGATATCTTTTCAAATTTGAAATTACAGTAAAATTTAGTTTGAAGATGAAGTTGTGTTTGGTTATAATTTTTACAACATATTTGAATGTATGTTTTGCAAAACCATGAAACATGATTTATACCCCTACAATTTGTAAAAAATATCAAAATCACCCCAACTTGATTATCCTACTTGAAAGTTAAAACAAACAATCAAACATGCTGATTGTTTTAACTGCACTAATAATATATATAATAGAAGTTGCAGTGGCACATTTAGGTAGATATGCCCACTTCTTGCGTTTCGTGTCTTTTGTTATGGAAGGAAAAAATGAATAGTTGTAGGTATTACTTATGTTTAATAACTGATTGGGGTCCTTTTATAAATTTCAAAAATATAAGGTAAATTTATAAAACTTAAAAATACCAGCGTTCCAATATTCCATTGAAAACTGGTTCTTAGCAGTTTTTCAAATTCAAAAATACATTTTTAAGTTGAATTTGAAAAATTATAAAAATTTTATAACCAAACATTATTTTGATTTTTTTATAGGGAAAAACGAAAAAATTTCTTTTGTCCAAACGAGCTCAAAGTATTGTCCAAAAGTACTAAAAAGAATTCAAAGTAACTATAATTGTATATAGAGTAAAGGAGCTACAATTGTCAGCCCATATATTTAGGATGGGTCAGGTGTTGAGTAAACGGGTGGTTTGGATTTTCAAATGATTCAGATTTTAAAATTAGTGTTTTAATAATTTTTACTTAAAACTAATTTTGCCATGAAAGTACAAAATGATGAATTAGGTAAAGTGAGTGACTTTGATGGCTAATTACCCAAGGTCGAGTGATTTTCGAAAGACTGTGACTTTGATGGCCAATTACCCAAGGTTGAGTGACCAATATCTGAGCCATCAGCTAGTGTGCAGCTTATCCGACATTTGCTTTTGAACAACTGTGGGACCTTCGTTTCACCAAAGGTAATCATAATGGAGACATGTATTAAAAATTCTTAATCTGCATGTTGAAAAAAAATTCAAAAACAAAGATAAGCAACATCAAAAGAAATGTTGAAGGCGAAAACATAGAAAAGCACCATGTTGGGGCTGCAGCATAACGTCACATCTTTAATCGTTAACTAAGTAAACGTGCGGCACTTGATAATTTACTCATGATCTTGTACAATTTACTCACGTTCTTGCTATGCCAAGTCAGCCTTACTACACTCAAGATCACTAAGAGAATGATAAAAAGAACACAAGAGAATTGTTAAAGGAAGCTTTGTATTAGAGAGAACTTAAATTGTCTGCTTGGTGAATTACAAATGGATGACCCCCTTTACATACTAGTCTCCTAAGGGCTAGAGTGTAAATATTAATTGTTACATAAGTCCTTAATATTTACTAGATAAGGGCTTTCTCAAGAATTCTCTACAAGCCTAGAAGATTCCAAGGACTTTCCTAGCAAATCTATAGGCATCTAGAGTCTTCCAAAGGAAATGTCCATACTTCTCTAGAATCCTCTTACAAATACTAGCTTTCCTCCTATATAAGCTTCCACTTGGTATTAATATATGCCAAATGGTGCCCTATATGGCATGGTGACGTGGCGGGTCATCACACTCCCCCCCACCTAATATTGCGACGACCACGGTAAAATATTGCTGGATAAACTCTCGAATCTTATCTTTGAATTTCCATAAGTCTTCATATCGTTCCCACATGGCCTCCTCTGGAGATTGCCCCTTCCAATGGGCGAGGAACATTGCAGTGGCTTTCTGCCCTTGTTTTCGCTTGGCCTGGTAATCAATAATAGCTTCAATCTCCCGGTCAAGTGAGGCGGTGATAGTAATAGGCGCTCGACTTGGTTGGCTCCTACTCGGATCATCCTTGTCTTCATGATATGGCTTAAGCATGCTGGCATGGAAGACATGATAGATCTTAAGATACGACGGTATGTCAAGCTTGTATGAGATCTTGCCTACCTTGGAGACGATCTTAAATGGCCCCTCATACTTGCGAATCAGATTCTGATGCATGACCCGTAGTGCCTTGAACTGTCTTGGGGTAAACTTCACCATTACCATGTCCCCGGCTCTATAGTCCGTGAAACACCGCTTACGGTTTGCAAACTTTTTCATCTTCTTAGCTACCTTATCCAAGTAGGACTTAGTAGTGTCAAGATGCTCCTCCTATCCTGTAGCCATATGATAAGCCCCCAAACTCTTTCCCTCAAACGAAACTGGTAATGAATGTGCAGTTTGTGACTGTTGGCCTGTGACTAGCTCAAATTGTGTCCGCCCCGTGGACTCACTCCACTGCAAGTTATAAGAGAATTGGGCGATGTCCAGGAGCGTTGCCCAATTTTTCTAATGCGCGCTTATATAATGCCTCAAGTAGAATTCTAGTAAGGCATTGACCCATTCCGTCTGTCCATCCGTCTGTGGATGGAAACTAGTGGAAAAGTGTAGTTACGTGCCAAGTATGTCGAATAACTCTCTCCAAAAGTTTCCAGTAAAGCAGGGGTCTCGATCACTGATAATATGCCTTGGTAAGCCCCAATACTTCACCACGTTCTTGAAGAATAGCTTGGCGGCTTCCTTGGTAGTGCAACCTGATGAGGCGAGCATGAAGGTGGCATATTTAGAAAATCTATCCATGAACACCATAATAGTACCATAACCATCAGACTTCAGTAGACAAGTGATAAAGCTCATAGTCACGCTCCCCCATGGACGCTCTGCGACTGGTAGCGGTTCCAAAAGTCCTCCGTGCTCAACCTTGTCCTACTGACAGACAAGACAAGTCTGCACATAACATTCTATGCCATCTCGCATGCATGACCAATAGTGGACTGACTCAACCAAGGCCCTAATGCGACGTTGGCTTGGATGACCAGCCCACATTGTGTCATGACTCTACCTTATGATCCCCCGTCTAATATCTCCAAACTTAGGCACGTAGACCCGCCGACCCGTGGTAAGGAATATGCCGTCTTCTACCTAAAGACGTCTCATCTTGCCCTGGTTGGCTAACTCGATAAGCTGTTCGGCAGCTAGGTCACGCTACATGCCTTCTTTTATAGCCTCACGAATGTCCCCACTTGCTAAAGTGATGGCAGCAAGCTCGGCTTTCTTGATCAAGGCATCGGCTACAACGTTACCTTTGCCCGGCTTTTACTTTAGCACATAATCAAACTCGGCCAAGAAATCCTGCCACCTAGCCTATTTTGGTGTGAGCTTCTTCTGCGTCTGGAAATAGCTAGTAGCCACATTGTCAGTCTTGTCCACGAACCTCGACTCGAGCAAATAATGTCGCCATGTACAAAGGCAGTCATTTCCTTCTCTAGCACCGTGTAGCGCTGCTCCGTGTCATTTAACTTACGGCTTTCAAACGCTATGGGATGCTTATCCTGCATCAGGACACCCCTAATGGCAAAGTCATAGGCATTTGTATGCACCTCAAATGTCTTGGCAAAGTCAAGTAGCGCCAATACTGGCTCCTCTATTACAACTGCCTTAAAGCCTTCAAACGCCTTTTGGCGATGCTACGTCCAAACCCATGTTTCATCTACAGCAAACACCTTGGCGAATGTGACCAGCATCTAGCAGCTTTTTCAATTGTTTCCTGAGCTCCTCTAGCTCGGGCAGTGCCATACCATATGGGGAAAATACGGGTGGCTTAGCCCCTGGCTCCAACTCAATCTTGTGATCCACCTCTCACCTAGGCGGCAAGTGCTTACGTAACTCCTCGAGCATGACATCTTTGTTTTCCTCAAGAAACTTCTATATGCAAGAGGGCAGTGTCTCTTGAAAACTCTTGTCTTCCTCCAGACTTGCGATGGTTGCCACAAACATCGGCTCCCCTTTCTTGACCCTCTTGATAACCTGCATAGCTGAAAGTTATGCTTGGCACTGTCCGTGTGGCATAGTCACTGTAGGTACCATGCAAGATCCTTCTCTCTCCATAACCAAGGGATGTTGGAGGTAGGGGTCAGTCAAAGTATGAGAATGTCTAAAGAACTCTTGCCTCAATATTATGTCAAAGATATCCATCGCAGTTACGGTAAAGTTTGTCATACCTTTCCAAGTTCCCAATTTGACACCAAACCTACCCCACGAGCATTTTGTACCTCGGCATTTACGGTCTTGACGTGAGAGCTGGTTGGAGCAAGCTTCAATTCTAGTCTCTTTGCGACAGCCTCAGTCACGAAATTATGAGTTGCTCCAGTATCCACCATTGCACGAGCAGGCTTGTTGTTGATGGTGAGATCCACGTATTGATTGCCATTCTCGATAGGTTGGATAGATTTCTTCGTGAAAGCACCGCATAATTCGATCATACCAACTGTGCGGTTCCCAAACTCTCTCCTTGCGGCTGCTCCTTCCGTTCACGAACCATGGCGCTAAGGATCTTTAGGTCGGGACAATTCCTGAAGCTGTGCGGCCCTCCATATATATAACATCCCTTCTTCTCGGCATGCGCCTTCTTCTCGGTGTAGCCCTGACGACCACTTGAATTTTTGGAATCTTGAGTCTTGTAGTATTGTTATTGTATCTCCTTGCCTTTGCCATGGTCTCCCCCACCTTTGACATTGTTAAAATTTGATTCTTTGCCTTTGCCTTTGTCATTCTTGTCACGCCCGAAATTCATCAATGATTCGGCCTCCACTATGGCTTGGTTTATATCTGCGACTTGTCGGTGTTGCAACTCCTACTTAGCCCAAATTTGCAACTTGTCCATGAAGTGGAACAACAAGTCATCATTGGTCAGGTTGGGCATTTGAAGCATAAGGGCAGTGAACTTCTTGACATAGACATGTATGCTCCCTGTTTGCTTCAACTCCCTAAGCTTGCGCCTTGCCTCATACAAGACATTGTTTGGAAATAAATATCGCTTGAACTTAGCTTTGAATTAATCCCACGTGCTAATAGTACATAGACCTTTATCCACGTCGGCCATCTTCCTTCTCCACCATAGCATGGCAGTCTCTGAGAGGTACTACACAGTAGTGTTGATCATGGCCTCGCTGTCCCTCACTTTGTCGTGCCTGAAGTAGTTCTCCATGTGCCAAAGGAAGTTTTCCACTTCTTGTGCATCACGAATACCTTTGAACACCAAGGGTTTGGGAGCCTCGATCTTGACCTCCTTCGTCACCATAACATTGCTGGCTGCCTTAATCACGCCAGCACTAACATGCTCCTCAAGTGACTCTATCTTTGCCTTCATAGTATCGATACTATTCAAAGCCTCCACGAGTCTGCACTCTAAGGCAGTGATGGTTTGCCTTAATTCCATCTCGGTCTGCGTACGTCCCTCCAAGTCATTTCGGATACTCTCAATCTCTTCAAGAGTGTGACCTTCAAGAACGCTAAGCGTGCCTTCCATCTTCCCCAAGCATTAGACAAAGATCTCCATGACGTCTATCCCCACGTTCATCTTCATCACCCACTCTTTATCGAACGTGACGTCCTCGGGTAGGACCTCCACTTCATCCTCACTCGCCTCAGTGGTAGATGGTTCTTGGGATGTAAACCCTTTGTTTGAAACAACCCCGGGTGGCACATCCTGGCTCTTGTTGGTGGCATTTCTTTTTTTGTTACGGCCACTCTTGCCAGCAGCATCTTGGATGATGTTGGCTTAGGTATTGGCAGCGTTAATTTCTCTGACGTTCGCCATTCCCTTAGTTGCAACCTTTGCTCTGATACCACGTTCTCACATCCTTAGTCGTTAACTAAGTAAACGTACGACACTTGACAATTTGCTCATGATCTTGCACAACTTGATCACGTTCTTGCTATGCCAAGTCAGCCTTACTACACTCAAGATCAAGAGAATGGTAGAAAGAACACAAGAGAATTGTTAAAGGAAGCTTTGTATTAGAGAGAACTTGAATTGTTTGCTTGGTGAATTACAAATGGATGGCCCCCTTTATATACTAGTCTCCTAGGGGCTAGAGTGTAAATATTAATTGTTACACAAGTCCTTAATATTAAAAAGATAAGGGTTTTATCAAGAATTCTCTACAAGCCTAGAAGATTCCAAGGACTTTCCTAGTAAATCCATAGACATCTAGGTCTTCCAAAGGAAATGTCCATACTTCTCTAGAATTTTCTCACAAATACTAGCTTTCCTACTATGTAAGCTTCACTTGGTATTAATATATGCCAAATCGTGCCTATGTGGTATGGTAACATGGCGGGTCATCACAATAAGTACTAATCTCACGACCCAAAATCACTATAGGTGCTGGCACACAACATGGCCGTTAGGCAAGCCAACGGTCTACCAACTTAATTGTTAATTTTTTTTATTTGAAATCATGAATCCCTTTAAATAATAGAGTAAAATCTGGCATTTTACAATTTCCGATTATAACTAAATCAGAGGAATGATAATAATAACGTGAACTACAAGAGTGAACGTCCACTAGGAACCACAAAACCCGGTGTCACAAGTGCATGAGCATTTACTAACGATTACAATAATAATACAACCTCTGTCTGGTATGTAAATAAGACATGATAATGTAAATAGTACGATGAAGACTTTGTGGGCTGCAATACGTAGCCTGGAATATAGCTCATCATAAAGTCTACACAGCAGCTGCGCCTACGCACCAAGATAAGCACCAAATGAACATGTCAAATCCTGCACATTTAGTGCAGAAATGCAGCATGAGTATGTAAATCAACGCGTACCCAATAACTATCTAGCCTAACCCCAAAGAAGTAGCGATGATGGGTCGACATGAACACTTACTAGAGGTCCAGTAAAGCAGTATGATAAATCATAAACAGATATTAAGTACAACAGTAATAATGTGGTAAAACTGAAATTTACATAATCTTTCAAAATTTATTTTAAAGATATGAATTTCTCAATCTCGTATTCCATCTTAACAGCTCAGATATATCAAGTGTCGGTATCAAACAGATAAGGATTTCCATAATAAATGCCAGGCATTAGTGGAAGGAAAAGCTCGTGAGTATTCAAACTGCTAGCAATATAACGCACGATTATGCCGAGGTCGTACGGCCCCATCCCGAATAATATTTTCACCGTAGAGGGTCAAAGGACACGAACCATAGATGCATCTTAATATTATACTGTCGAGGCGTTCGTCCCGCTCCACAAGAAAGGAAGGAACTTATCTAATTACGAGGCACGAGCTTACAATACAGGTACAGGAGCATAAAGTGAATATAACCTTTACCATTTCTCAAATAATTGGCCAATAACTCAAAGTAATAAGGCTCGATATGGAGTTCAATTAATTTAAATGTTACATGATAAAAGTCCTAAGTCTACCCGGACATAAACATATTTTAGTTACATTATTGTCAACACCGAACCGTAACCTTCATCCTCCACTTCAAATTCCCATGCAGCTCATTGCACCTACCATGTCGCAACGTGAGAGTACAAGAATTTATTATAACCCCTGAACTACTAGTAGAATAAGCACTTCATTGGCTAGAAACCTTTTACTTAACTCATTTAGAAGAACCATTGCAACACGCAACTGAATTCCCATAACCGCAGACAAACAAAGCTCAAGTCGAGGTCTAAACCGACAATAACCTTTCCGGGATCTTTTTACACATAACAAGGCTATTTGAATCAAATACCTCCCAAATCAATCAATTTATGGTGGATGTCAAGCCCGCACGTACAACCACGAGCCACCTGTATAACTTAACACACCGAAGGAGCTGATCATTGCCATAATCATGCTGATTCAAACTGTTACCAACCAATTCAACATCTTCCAATTTACTCTTGACTTGCTTTAGAAATAATAATAGCTCCATTCAAAACATAACGAAATCCTGAGTGACCCAATTCACGAGACTACATCGTCTCAATACCCATGAACCATCTCATACCATCCTTAGGCGCACAAAACATCTCCAACTAGTACACCCATTCTAAAAGATCCTATACTAATCTGAAGTTGTTTCCTTCCATCTCTCTAACATCGCACAACAGACCCCCGGTGCTTACATAGGAGCACTCCGAGTCTTTTTCATAATCCATTAAAAAACTCGATCCTTAAACACACAACGGACCCAAAAGCCTTAGACACTGCACTTTAATTCTTGAACCCACTAGAGCCATTATTGAGAGTCACCCACCCTGACCTGGTCTCTAATATGACAAAACTCCAACACTCTGTTAGCACATGAACACCCTTCACAAAGAAGCAACCAGATGAATTCTTTTCCTTGTACATCACATCCATAACAGGCATAGACTCTGAGTCTTACCAAAACAAGCACATGAATTGATAAGGCAAATTTAGCATGCATACCTCAAGTCCTTTGCTCGAATTACCCCTGATGTTTTCTTTTCTTAGTCACAAATAGTCCACCAATGAATAGATAACCAGAAACCGCACAAGCAGATAACCACGTGACCCGGTCATAGACTGTGGGCTCCCCGACTTAGCTTTAAGCTACAATCACATAAATCTAGAACCCACAGTAACTCATCCTTCTCACATACCATGATCTCACCGTCAACCCACGAAATTCTCGCAATCCCGTGTTAAACTTTGCATAAAACGTCCTGAACTATTAGCCACAATTGCACATTCGACCTCCTGCTGGGTAGTAAATAGAACTCTTCATATAAATTTCATCAAAATCACGCAACCGCTAACCTGCTCACAGGAAATAGCCCACCTGTGAAATTTCATACCAACATCTTGCAAAGATGCTGCACTGGGTATAACTACCACGAAATCAATAAACCCTCATGAGCCTATGCTCGTCCACTAGTTGTAAAAGTCTGTTCATCCCCCATTGAAATCCATTGAAAGTCTGACAATACATTCCAAACTAGAAGTCACGTTGTATCCCATAACGATAATCAAGCTTTTACGCCCCTTTTCATTCCAAGTAAACTCCTTTCCATCATACTTAACCTTCCTTAGCATAGTAGCCAACATCCCAAATAAATCCGTGGACCTAGTCACTGTCCACCATATCATTCCTCATCCTTCGCGGCCCAAAATTATTGCCCCAAATCATTATCCATCTTTGTAGAACTTGAACTGGTAAATTGCCACCAACTCTGAGACTCCATAAAGATCATCTCCCCCAATCCATCCACGTTATAAGCACCCATTAGACTCTGAAGCCAACATACACCGCTGTCTCTAACAACCGCTTCTCAGGCACCATGTCACAACACCCTGCCCCGAAAGAAAATCAAAGAAGACCATAACACCGACGAGTCTCGATGCGTTCAAACAAGGGCCACGACACCACATCACAAATGATAATTCCACCACACTCGAAAATATCAAGTCTCGTTTCTCCATTAACCAAAGCCTGAACATCCATAGTCCGATTGCCCTTCCTCCGCTGGAATTAATTGTCGAACCTCTAAACCATGAACCGAGAAATTCTTCTTTCGAGTCATTCACTGCCACGACCCATAAATGGGCAACCCACCATTCACAACAACACAACACGATAACAATGCACAAAAATCATAACAATTTGTGCATAGCCTGAAAACCATAGGCAATCTGATACAAGGCTGAAACGACAGAATACCCTTCCACAAGATAAGGATAATAACTCGCTCGAATATGCAGGGAGAAACATCCTGCAGCACATCTGCAGTACCACCCATTACTCCTCGATTCCCAATTAATAATAAGCGCCCCACATCGCATAAGATTGAGTAGGAAGGAAATGAAGGCATACGCTTCAATGGAAATCAATCGCACGATGTTGAATCAAGAAGGGAAGTGCTCCTAACAGTCATGTAGCTGCTTGAATTTAAGTACAGATGTTTTTGTACCGATCCGCAAGACTCTAGTAGACTTGATAATGACTAGTGAGACCTAAGTGAACCTAGCGCTCTGATACCAAGCCGTCATGACCCAAAATCCCTGTAGGTTTTGTGGCGCCCAACGACCATTAGGCAAGCCAACAGTGAACTTAACTATTCATTTTTATTATTTTTGAAATCAGGAATCCCTCTAAATAATAGAGTAAAATCTGGAATTTTACAATTTTTGAATATAAATAAATCATAAAGAGGAATGGTGATAATAACGTGAACTATAATAGTGAATATCCACTGGGAACCCCAAAAACCCGGTGTCGCAAGTGCATGAGCATTTACTAAAGAGTAAAATAATAATACAACCTCTGTCTGAAATATAAATAAGACAGGATAAAGTAAACAGTACGATGGAGACTCTGTGGGCTGCGATGCGTAGCCTGGAATACAACTCACCATAAAGTCTTCTCAGCAGCTACACCTACACGCCAAGATGAGCACCAAATGAACCTGTCAAATCTTGCACATTTAGTGCAGAAGTACAGCATGAGTACGTAAATCAACACATACCCAGTAACTATCTTGCCTAACCCCGGAGAAGTAGTGACGAGGGATCGACATCGACACTTACTAGAGGTCCAGTAAAGCAGTATGATAAATCATAAACATATATCAAGCACAACAGTAATAATGTGGTAAAACTGAAATTTACATAATCTTCCACAATTTCTTTTAAAAATATGAATTTATCAATCTCGTATTCCTTCTTAACAGCTCAGATATATCAAGTGTCAGTATCAAACGGATAAGGATTTCCATAATAAATGCCAGGCATCAGTAGAAGAAAAATCTCGTGAGTATTCGGACTGCTAGGAATATGACGCACGATTATGCCCAAGGTCGTACGGCCCGATCCCGAATAATTTGTACATCGCCGAGGGTCGAACGGCATCAACCATAGATGCATCTATTATAATGCCGAGGTATTCATCCCACTCCACAAGAAACGAAAGAACTTATCGAATTACGAGGCAGTGCTTACAATACAGGTACAGGAGCATAAAAAGAATATAACCTTTATCGTTTCTCAAATAATTGGCCAACAACACAAAATAATAAGGCTTGGCCTAAGTTATATAGGTATCTCTAAATAAATTTCCATTATAAATTCAATTATATAAGCTACAAATAGAGTTCAATTAATTCAAATATTACATGATAAAGTCCCAAGTCTACCCGGACATAAACATGTTTTAGCTCATACTGACTCTCGTCACCTCGTGCATACGTAGCACCAACAACTTGTAGCACATAACATAGACATCACTTGTGTGTGTGTGTGTGGGAGGGGGGGTAGCTTCCCCCTCACAAGGTCAGACAGGAGACTTACCTTGCTCCGAAGTTTCATAACCGGCTTTAACGCCTCTCTAACACCTCACACTAAAAGCCCATTGATTCAAAACTAGTCAAACAATCGTGAAAACCAATAAAAATATACTCCAATACTTATAATTAATCAATTTATAACAATTCCTAATTCCGTTCAAAAATTCAATAAAGTCAACCCTTGGGCCCGCATTCCCGGATTACAAAATCGAAGATATACTTTACCCATTATATTACGAACTCCAATATATGATTTATTCCTAATTCCATTTCCAAAATCATGATAAAAATCCAAAATTTTAAATTCTAGGTTTTCCTCTTAAAATCTCATAATTTCCACAAATTTTCATGTTTAAGTCCACATATAATCCATATATTTCACAAATATTATGCGGGAATTACTTACCTTGCCATAGATGACAAAACTCTCCCCTTGAAGCTCTCCAAAAATCGCCCAAACCAAGTGAAAATGAAAGAAAATGGGCCAAATCCCGTATAAAATCAAGCATGCCCAGGTCCCTTGTTCTTTGCGTCACGGAGCTTCGCGATCGCGAAGGCTAAATTCACTGCCTCCAAAATTTCCTTTATGCATTCGTGATCAAAAGGCCGCATTCGTGAAGCCTTCAAATCCCACTTCTTCGTGTTCCCAGTGAAAGCATCACATTGGTGAAGGCTTAACTGCTCCAGGCCCAGTTCCCTTCCTTCTATGCGTTCGCGACCTCTACGTGTGTTCGTGTAGGTTGCCTCAACTTCTTCTCCGCATTCGCGACCCTTGTGTTGCGTTTGCGATGAGCAAATCTAACAGCCCCAAAAATCCTTTTTTGCGAACGCGTGCATCCCTTCGCATTCGCGAAGAACAATACCAGACACCAGTCCAAACTTGGCCTGAAACCATCCCGAAACACACCTGAGGCCCCCGGGACCCCGTCCAATCACACCAACCAATTTCATAACATAACACGGACCTGCTTGAGGCCTCAAATCACATCAAACATCATCAAAACTATGAATCGAGGATCGAAACCTTTCTTTAAACTTTCAAACTCTTAAACTGTGGCAAACGAGTCCAATTATACTTAAACATCCTGGAATGAAGCCAAATTTTGCGTGCAAGTCATAAATCAGATACAAACCTATTCCAAGGCTCGAAACTCCAACGGACATCGATAACACCAAAATTCACTTCAACTCAAACCTACGAAATTCTTAAACTTTCAAAATGCCAACCTTCCACAATAGACGCTGAAATGCTCCCGGACCACCCGATACTCAACCTGAACTTCCGAAATTATTATATGAACCTATAGGAATCTTCAAATCTCGATTCCAAAGTCGTTTACTCAAAAGTCAAACCTTAGTCAACTCTTTCATATTAAAGCTTCCGAATTGAAATTTTCCATCTGAATCAACTCCGAACTTCCCAAAATTCAACTCCGATCACACGTACAAGTCATAATACATAAAGTAAAACTATTAAAGACCTCAAATCGCCGAACGTCTCGCTTGAGCTTGAAACAACCGATTAGGTAGTTACAACTAATACTTTGAAAGGCATATATGAAGAAAACATATAATGCAAATGTAATGCACGAATAAAAAACTACTACTATAATATATGGACAAGCGAACTAACAAAGTTGCAATTGATTGGATGAATAAATAAAGAAAATATTAAGTTCAAAACTATTTAAAATTTTTGATTCAGATGCAAAGATGCATTTTGAAGCTCCAAACTAAATTTTAACTAGTCTTTTAATTCCATTTCTAACTTCATAGTTCCTAATCACTAACTTATACACACAATACATTACCTGAATAATTTATTTTTCCATCTAAATTTAAAAGTCTAGGCGGCCGACTTTGAAATGAAGTATGATCACTGAAAAAAGCCCCAAGTAAAGGAAGTGTGCCTACTATAACTAATAGACTAAGAGATAACGCTAACCCTTTCACTGTAAATTTATGTGTAAAATTTTACAAAATTACAAGTAATCAATATGAGTTTATAATTTTAAAAATACTATCGGTTAAACTCATATAACATAAATTTTGAATCCGCCTCTGTATTATGAATGCTATTAAAGTGGGAGTGAGTCTAGGGCTGCAATATAAGGAGATTATGAACTCATTATTAGAAATAAAACTGAGTAAAATAAGGACTGAGGCATTTAGTTGATTGATTGATTTTTTTTGGGGATTTGGGGGG
>MCJB01047988.1:105932-122997 GCA_002018475.1 Nicotiana obtusifolia | reverse complement strand
GAAGTACTTTTCCAAGATCGATCTTCGGTCTGGATATCATCAGTTGCGAGTCAAAGAGCAAGATATCCCGAAAACGGCTTTTCGGACCAGATATGGCCATTATGAATTTCTTGTCATGTCCTTCGGTCTCACTAATGCGCCAGCAATTTTTATGGATTTAATGAATCGGGTCTTCACGCCATTTCTTGACATCTTTGTGATTGTGTTCATTGATGATATTCTGATATACTCTAGATCAGAAGCAGAGCATGCAGATCATTTGCGAGTTGTATTGCAGACGCTGCAACATCATAAGTTGTATGCTAAATTCTCTAAATGCGAGTTCTGGTTGAATTCGGTGGTATTCCTTGGACATATCGTCTTAGATGAGGGAATCAAGGCGGATGGTCAGAAGATCGAGGCAGTAAAAAATTGGCCGAGGCCTACAACTTCTACGGAAGTGCGTAGTTTCTTGGGCTTAGCTGGCTATTATGGGAGGTTTGTGGAGAATTTCTCTTCTATTGCTGCACCCTTGACGAAATTGACACAAAAAGCAGCTAAGTTTCAATGGTCTGATGCTTGTGAAAAGAGCTTTCAGGAATTGAAGAGTCGATTAACGTCAGCACCTATTCTAGCACTTCCTGAAGGATCTGAAGGCTATGTGGTATACTGTGATGCGTCAAGGGTTGGATTGGGGTGTGTTTTGATGCAGCACGGCAAGGTTATAGCATATGCTTCAAGGCAATTAAGGAAGCATGAGCAGAATTACCCGACTCATGATCTCGAGTTGGCAGCCGTTATATTTGCCCTGAAAATATGACGTCATTATCTTTATGGAGTTCATGTTGATATTTACACAGATCATAAGAGTTTACAGTATATATTCAAGCAGAAAGAGTTAAAATTGAGACAACGAAGGTGGCTTCAATTACTAAAGGACTATGATGTTGATATCTTGTACCATCCGGGAAAGGCAAACATCGTAGCTGACGCCTTGAGTCGTAAGTCCATGGGTAGTTTGAAACATGTGGAAGCTGATAAGCTAGAGATCATGAGAGATCTATATCGATTGTCCAGCCTGAGTGTGCGGTTACTTGACACAGGTGACGAGGGTGTTGTGGTTCAGAAAGCTGCGGAGTCATCGCTAGTAGCTGAAGTGAAAGCACGACAGTTTGAAGATCCCGAATTGGTTAAGATCAAGGAAGGCATCCCTTTTCAGAAAAAGCAATTGTTCGAGATATCAGATGACGGAGTTCATAAATACAAAGGTCGATGGTGTGTACCTAATGTTGGGGAACTTCGCAAGCAAATTATGACGGAGATTCACCAATCTCGGTATTCGGTTCATCCCGATTCCACTAAGATGTACCACGACCTTCGTCAGTTATATTGGTGGAATGGCATGAAAAATGACATTGCTACATTTGTGACTCAGTGTCCGAATTGTCAGCAGGTTAAGGTTGAACACCAGAAACCTGGTGGATTGCTTCAGAATATTGAGATCCCAACATGGAAGTGGGAAGCTATTAATATGGACTTTATTACAGGGTTGCCCAGTTCTCGTCGGAAGTTCGATTCCATCTGGGTTATTGTGGACAGGCTTACAAAATCAGCCCACTTTTTGCCTGTCAAAACTACGTACGCAGCTGAAGATTATGCCAGATTGTATATCACGGAGGTAGTTCGATTACATGGAGTTCCAATTTCTATCATATCTGACATAGGTGCGCAATTTACAGCCAATTTCTGGAGATCTTTCCATGAAGGGTTGGGTACTCATATTAGTCTTAGCACAACTTTCCATCCACAGACAGACGGACAGGCCGAACGTACTATTTAGACACTCGAGGATATGTTACGAGCCAGTGTATTGGACTTCAAAGGAAGCTGGGAAGATCATTTGCCACTTATTGAGTTTGCCTACAATAATAGCTACCACTCTAGCATACAGATGGCGCCATATGAGGCTTTATACGGGCGGAAGTGCAGGTCCCCTATTGGTTGGTTTGATGTCGGTGAAACAAAGTTATTAGGACCTGAGTTGGTGCAACAAAAGGTAGAGAAAGTTAAGTTAATTCAAGAAAGGTTATTAACAGCTCAGAGCCGACAGAAGTCATACGCAGATAACCGACGTAGAGATCTGAAGTTTGCCGTGGGAGATTGGGTATTTTTGAAGGTATCGCCTATGTAAGGCATAATGAGATTCGGCAAGAAAGGCAAGCTTAGCCCCAGGTATGTCGGGCCGTATCAGATCGTGCAGAGAATTGGCCAAGTTGCTTATAAACTTGATTTGCCACCAGAGCTAGAGGCAGTCCATCCGGTCTTTCATGTCTCCATGCTTCGTAAATGCTTAGGAGATCCTTCTCATATCACCCCTATTGAGGATATTCAAGTTACTGAGGACTTGTCGTACGAGGAATTTCCTGTAGCCATCTTAGATCGTCATGTTCGTAAATTGAGAACTAAGGAGGTAGCTTCGGTTAAGGTATTGTGGCGGAATAATAATGTAGAAGAAATGACATGGGAAGCAGAGGATGAAATGAAGTCTAAATATCCTTACCTATTCTAGCATGGACATAATGAGGGTGCCAGGGGAACACAGGACGCATTAAAAGGAGAACCGTCGCTATGAGGTAAGCAATAACATGAGAGTACTCTTCCTTAATATAAAGTGGTGATATGCGGGCAATGTACGCAGCTATAATGCTGTGTATAACCTTGTAAGGCTATAGGTTGGGTTTAACTGCTTGCGAGTCTTTCTAGGATCCATTGAATAGAGAAAACTCAGCCAGAAATTTCCATCAGAAATCGACAATGAGTTAAGATCCCCGTAAACCCTTACATTCGAGGACGAATGTTCCTAAGGGGGGGAGGGTGTTATAACCCATATTTGTACGTGTTAGATTACACCGCAAGATAGTCTACCTAGGTTCGAGAAGAGAATTACCTTTGAGACAATAAGAGTTTAGTCCTATTGGTCTTAAATAATGCAAAGGTGTATAAGGGTGGTTAACAAGTATTAGAAGATAAACGAGTTAAGGATGTTGTAACTCGCATTTTTGGGTAAATCGAGAGGTGGTTAACATCACCAAGAGTTCATGTTTTAAGGTATTTGAATGATATAATATCCATTTCATAAGTCTTGAAGTCAAAAGAGTTATGAAACAAAAGTCGACAAAAATTGTTGCAACTTAGGTTCACAATTTTACTTAAACGTTAGGTCAAATGTTTCTGCGATTTTCTCCCAATTGACAAGGATTTACGGGTTTATCTACCTACCAAATTAAAGTTCTATGAGTCTAGTTTCCAATGCTTCAAACCGTTTGTCAATACGATCTCGGAGTATTGAGATAATTGTATTTCCGTAGAACTGCGCAGGCTGGTAGGTGACAAGTAGGTGCATCACCTACTTGCCAAAATTAAGGGCTAAAAGTTAAAAGCCCCAAATCGGTCAAGAGAGGGCTTTTAAAAGCTTCTAAAGCCAGTTAATTCACTATTATTTCACAGGTTCAAAACCGAAAATAACCCCTGCAACCCCTCCCCAAAATAATCCCACAGAAACCCTAATCAATTTTCCCCTCTTTCAAGTTCTAGTTGAGGGTAAACCCTAGAGTTTGAGGAACCAAAGCAAGGGCTGAGTTATCTAACAAGCAAGATGAGTTTAATGTTCTATTTAATACATGTTTTCTACTGTTAAGTCTTGGTAAGTCGTTCTATGTGTGTAAGAACTCCAGGGACGGTGATCGGAAGCCGTGAGTTCGAGTTATTCACTTGTAGCGAACTATTTTTGCGAACTGTTTTGTGTTGCTGTAAAGCTGTGTGTTATACTACTGATTTGTGGAGTTTTGGATGAGGAAGGGTGTGGAGAAACACCATATATATTTAGGGTTGTGGCCAGATAGTTGTTCATAACATTTTCGGATCGTTTGACACGACTATAGTGGCCATTGTACGTATGAAGTGATTGGTTTGTGCATGGACTGTTTTGGGAGGTTTGATATGATTCTTATTAATGTTGTTTGGCTGTTTGGTTACTGTTTGGACTTGTGTGAAGTCATATATATAGGGGAGGTGCTGTCCGTTTTATTGCAAAATAGGTTACAGTCGATACATAATAGTTGCGACGCCTGAACGATAACGGTAGTATCATTTCTCTTATTGTAGACTAAGAAGTCGTGGAAGTTTCATAGCTTGAGATTGGAAAGTATTGCAAGGTATGTGAGACTATCCTTTTCCTTCTTTTGCACGACTCTGACTGTACACAATGCAATGAACGAACCCCAAAGATACTCTACTCTTAGAAGGTAGCAGTGCGTATATTGTTTCCCCTCTTATGGGAGGATGGATATGTTATTATTTCACCATGGTAGTATGACTCTTATGAGTCCAGCATGCATTATCTATTTTACTCTACCGAGCCGCGCTATAGTCGGCCGGGTATGGCACCTATTGTGCAACCACTAGTAGTTTTAAGGCCCAAATCTGCCCCAAAGGAATTTGGCCGCCCCCTACCTACCCCTACCTAATTTTGTGACTTTTCTTATTTCTTAGAAACCACCCTACCTAATTTGGATGACTTTTGTTACCCCTTAGCAGCCCCTACCTAATTTTGAAGACTTTTGTTACACCTTAGCAACCCCCCTTACCTAATTTTAAGGACTTTTACTCCTATAAATAATGAGTTCTTCTCATTCATTTAGAACTAGATTATTGAATAAGAATATCATACTTTGAGAGTTCTTTTGAACCTTTGTTACTTATGCTTTGAGATTTATCTTTCAACCTTTACTTGTTCATAGTTCAAGGTAGTAAGATTACTTCTCTATTGTGATTTCTTTGATTTCTTTGAGGTATTCTTAGAAGGCAATTAATACTAGTTATTGATTGTTGTCTCAAGTTACTCTTAAAACGGTCAAGATCCGAATCTATTGTTTTGATTTGTTCTTAGGTAAAGGCGTTTGATTTCTTCAATAAATCAAGACGTTGTTGCTTAGATCTTGTCAAGGCTATAGAACTTGTGTTCTTGGAAGTTCCTTGAATTCTTTCCTTGAATTTCCCCATATCCTTTATTTTCTGCACTTTAATTCTAGTTGTTCAATTCCTTATTGTTATTGCTTCTGCATTTACTTCTCAAATTCTTATTCTAGTTTGGATTCCCGACCTTGTTGTTATCAGGTATACTCAAAGAAGATTGAAGCAGTGCAGAGTTGGCCCAGACCGTCTTCAGCTAAGATCCGGAGTTTCCTTGCTTGGTTGGGTATAATTATTGTTTCGTAGGGGGATTCTCATCTATTGCCGCACCGATGACTTGATTAACCCAGAAGGGTGCTCTGTTCGGGTGGACCGAGGAGTGTGAGGAGAGCTTTCAAAAGCTCAAGACAGCTTTGACTACGGCCCAAGTGTTGGTGTTGTCTACGGGTTCGGGGTCTTATATTGTGTACTGTGATGCGTAGCTTGTTGGCCTCAGTGCGATGTTGATGCAGGACGATATGGTTGTTGCCTATGCATCTAGACAGCTGCAGGTGCATGAGAAGAATTATCCTGTTGTATACGAGTAAAACCGAGGCTAATGAGCACCCCGATTTTCTGGTGGGGCAGAAAAAGCAAGGACGTAACTACAAAGAATTAAAATCGAAGATGGGAGCCTCTTGTACCAAGGCCCGAATAGAACACCTGCCCTCAGAGCCATCGAGACCATGCCCCTCGGATCCAGTTCGAGTTCCAAGACCTCGAAAAGCATTACCAAATGTCCGCGCACAATTAACAAAGGGCTCTGATATCCGTGCCCAAGTGTATATCACGGCGTGGATCTCGGCCCGTATCGGCAACACAGTGATTAGTGAAAAGGAAGATTTCACCATTTTTAGAATTGTACTTAGGGTAAAACTCCCCTACTATATAAATGAAAAGTTTATTATTTGATAAACATAGTGTAACACGCACATCAAGGCAATATAAACTTGTTTCCTCTGTTTCTAAGCTATTCAAAGGTTCTGTTCTTGTTCATAGCTTTTCATATATATATATTTTGGCTACGAGTCGAAGGCAGATTAATTGTTAAGCTCACAACCGAGCCCGGATGAAAGACTACTGCTGGTTTGGCTATTTATTCCATCTTTCATTTGCTTATCTAACATTATTGATTCCTTGTATTGGATTAATTGGCATATGCTTAAAACCACGTATAAATTCAACTGTTATCAATTGTAAGGGTAAACAGTTTGGCACCCACCATGGAGCTAAGGGTAAAAGTGGTAATTTGATATAAATTTCATAACACACTCTGTTTTACGCTTGTTCTTTGAGATTTTAAAGGACAACCTAAAAATGTCAAACTCTCAGTTTCCTTACTTGAACGTTGATGTTTAATCTGTCCATCATGGAGAAAACAACAATATAGTGCCTAGCAACAAGGTGCCCCCCGCTGATCCCAATGGAGTCCCATTTGCAGACCCAATCGACACCAACTCACATGCGGCTATCGATGCCGACCTGCCAACCAACCCTGAGAATAGCGTTCATGGAGGAGCCCGTCCAATGACTCGGGGTACGCTCGAAAGTGAAGGCGACGGGATCAGTCTGTGGGTGATCTTTGAAATGTTAGAGGCCTAACATGCGGCGATAGCACAGTTGCTGAATCAAAGTTGCGCCCCCAGCAGAGTTGAGCCTGAACCACCTGGGAAAGCACTCGAAGAATGAGCAAGCCACAGAAAGGCCGGGTGAAGCTGACCTCGGGAC
Organism: Nicotiana obtusifolia; assembly: GCA_002018475.1. Taxonomy (NCBI): domain Eukaryota; kingdom Viridiplantae; phylum Streptophyta; class Magnoliopsida; order Solanales; family Solanaceae; genus Nicotiana; species Nicotiana obtusifolia. The sequence goes on along the minus strand of MCJB01047988.1, from coordinate 116,280 downwards.
CAACCCCAAAATAATATAAATGGTTTAGGAACTGACAAAGCGGGTGGAATAGGGGCAAAAGAAAATTGAGGCCAACGACAAAGAAGTGGAGACCTATAACTCCAGAGTCGATCAAATCCCAGGAGCTCCCTCGATAATGAAAGGCCTGGACTCCAAGAAATTTATCCAAAAGCCTTTCCCTCAAAGCGCGGCACCGAAGCCAATCCCGTAGAAGTTCCGTATGCCCGATATTCCGAAGGATAATGGAACCACGGATCCAAATGAGCACGTGATTTCCTACACGTGTGCCATCAAGGAAACGACTTAGAAGATGACGAAATCGAGTCGGTTTTGCTAAAAAAGTTTGGAGAAACCCTGTCAAAAGGAGCAACAACATGGTATCACAACTTAACCCCAAATTCTATTTGTTCGTTTGCTATGCTTGTAGTTGCCTTTGTGAAAGCGCATGCTGAGGCCATCAAAGTCGAGTCTAGAAAATTAGATCTTTTTAAGGTAAAACAAAGAGACAACGAGATGCTTAGGGATTTCGTATCGAGGATTCAAATGGAACAGATGGACTTGCCTCTGGTTGCGGATGATTGGGCCGTTCAGGCATTAACTCAAGGACTTAACCTGCAAAGATCCTTGGCTTCACAGCAGCTGAAACAAAGTTTGATAGAGTACCCGGTAGTAACTTGGGCCGACATCCATAACATGTACCAGCCAAAAATCAGAGTCGAGGACGATCAGCTAGGGCCCCCCTCCAGGTCCGTTTGTCCCATCAGAATTAGTGACAGGTCTAAGAGAGTCATCGACCATGAACCAAGACTGAACAGAGACTACTATCAACCGTATATCTGAGATTAAAGGAGTAATGGATCTGGGCGTAACTCTACAAGAAATGAGAGGAGGAACGATCTAGGACACAGTAGCCGGGACTCATGAGCAAAAACGATTCGATAGGTCACTCGGGGCCAGGGAGGCACCAAGGACATTGGAATATAACTTCAATGTCGATTGTGCCAGCATCGTAGCTGCCATTAAGCGCATAAAGGATACCAAGTGGCCTCGGCCATTGCAGTCCGACCCTACCTAGAGAGACCCTAACCTGATGTGTAAGTATCATGTCACTTATGGCCACAGGACCGAGGACTGCCTAATTAAGAGAAAAAATGGCCCGGTTATTCAATAATGGGCATCTTTGGGAATTTTTGAGTGATCGAGCCGAAAATCGCTTTAGGAACAGGGACTCCAACAAACAGACCAAATAAGAAAAACCTCAGCATGTCATCAACATGATCATTGAAGGAGTCGATGTCCCCAGAGACCAAAGCTAAAGCGCACTAAGGTATCCATCATAAGGGAAAAATGAAACTGAGATTATATCCCGGAGGGAACCATTTCATTCAATGATGAGGATGCCGAAGGCATCGTACAATAGCATAATGATGCACTGGTAATATTGTACTTATAACTAAACCTCAAGATAAGCGTGTGTTGATTGATCCAGGTAGCTCGACCAACATCATCGGATCAAGGGTCGTAGAGCAGTTGGGTCTACAAGAGCAAATAGTGCCAGCAGTCCGGGATTTAAGAGGATTCAACATGGCATGCGAAACTATAAATGAGAAATAACCTTGCCACTAAATACCACCAGGATAATTCAGGATACCAAATTATACATGATCGAGGGGGACCTGAGGTATAACACCTTATTCGGAAGGCCTTGGGTTCACAACATGAGGGCAGTACCCTCGACACTACACCAGACACTGAAGTTCCCCATATCGAGAGTAATCAACACGGTTTACGGAGAGCAGCCGGTCGCAAAAGAAATGTTCGCAATCGATGAGGTTATCCCGATGTCCACACTCTCGACATCAAAGAACATAGAGCCGATTAGGAAGGTAGAAACTAAATAGAAATCAATGATACCGGCCCCGACTGAACCGGAGAAGCAAGGAGCAGGCGAGGATGATGATTACAGTGTCCCTAGGTCTTTCATCGCCCTTGATGATTCTGATGCCACCAAGTCAACAGTCGAGGAGCTGGAGCAAGTCATATTGATCGAACACTTGCCCGATCGGAAGGTATACCTAAGCAGGGGGTTAACTCTCGAGCTTGGGAAAAAACTCATTAATACCTTATAGCTAACATAGATTGTTTTGCTTGGTCCCATCTTGATATGACAGGGATCTTGCCAGAGATAACCACTCATAAGCTAAGCTTGTATCCGAAGTTTCACAAGGCTAAACAGAAGAAGAGGCCTCTGTCTGAAGTCAAGCATGCAGTCATCAAAGAAGAAGTATCTAAACTCTTTAAAATAGGCTCCATTTGGGAAGTTAAGTACCCAGATTGGTTAGCTAACGTAGTGGTAGTTCCTAAAAAAGGGAAATAAATTAAGAATATGCGTAGATTACAAAGACTTGAACAAGTCTTGCCCTAAGGACTCTTATCCTTTCGCTAACATCGATCGCATGATCGATGGGACAGCCGGGCACGAGATACTCAGCTTTCTCGAGGCCTATTTCTGGTACAACCAAATCTGGATGGACCCAAGAAATCAAGAAAAAACTTTCTTTATCTCTAAATTCGGCACCTATTATTATAATGTAATGACGTTCGGACTAAAGAACACCGGAGCCATTTATCAATGCCTAGTAAACCTGATGTTCGAAGAACAGATAGGAAAATCAATGAATGTTTATATTGACGACATGTTAGTTAAGTCCCTACGAGCAGAGGACTATTTGAAACATTTGTAGGAAACCTTTGACATATTGAAGAGATACAATAGGAAGCTGAACCTAGAAAAATGCGCATTCGGGGTCCGATCCGGAAACTTCCTTTGATTCATGGTGTCCAACCGAGGGATTGAGATCAATATCAATAAAATCAAAGCAATAGAAGATATCACCGCGGTGGACAGTGTCAAGGCTGTTTAGAGGCTAACTAGGCGCATAGCCGCTCTGAGCCGGTTCATATCGAGGTTCTCAAACAAAAGCCATGGGTTCTTCTCATTATTGAAGAAGAAGAATAACTTTTCTTGGACCCTGAAGTGCCAACAAGCTTTGGAAGAACTCGAACGGTACCTTTCGAGTCCACCCTTGCTCTATACGTATAAGCCGGACGAGCAGATGAACCTTTACTTGGTGGTATCTAAGGTCGCCGTAAGTGGAGTCATAGTTCGGGAAGAGGAAGGTACGCAATTTCCTATTTACTACATTAGTAGAACTCTATGCGAGGCCAAAACAAGGTATCTTCACCTGGAAAAATTGGCGCTCGCTTTGTTAAGCGTCTCCAAAAAGATAAAATCGTATTTTCAATTCCACCCTGTACGTGTCGTAATCTCTTACCAACTAAGGAATATTATACAAAAACCCAAGCTCTCAGGCTGGTTGGCCAAATGGGCCATAGAAATTAGCGGTTACGATATCAAATATCGACCCAGAACAACCATCAAATCACAAATTTTGGCAGACTTCGTGGCCGACTTTATGCCGGCCTTAATACCCGAAGTCGAAAAGGAATTGTTGTTAACCTCGGGGACTTCCTTAAGAATCTGGTCCCTCTTTACGGACGGTGCCTCGAATGCAACGGGGTCCGGACTCGGCATCGTGTTGAGCCGCCGACGGGTAACGTAGTTAGGCAGTCTATTAGAACCATGAAATTGACTAACAATGAGGCCGAGTATGAGGCCATGATGGAAGGTCTCAAATTGGATAAAAGCCTTGGGGTCGAGGTGGTCGAAACTAAGTGCGATTCCCTTCTTGTTGTAAATCAAGTCAATGGGATGTTCGAAGAAAAAGAGGAAAGAATGCGATGTTATTTAGACAAATTGCAGGTAATGCTGCATCAATTCAATGAATGGACCCTACAACATGTGCTCTGAGATCAAAATAGCGAGGCCGATGCTCTGGCTAACTTGGGGTCATCGATTGATGATGATGAATTCAGCCTAGGAATAGTCGTACAACTCATGAAATCGGTGGTGGAAGAAGGCCATGCAAAAATAAACTCAACAAGTTTAACTTGGGATTGGAGAAACAAATATATAGACTATTTGAAGACTTGGATGTTTCCCTCGGATCCCAAATAATTGAGAGCTCTACGCACGAAGGCAGCCAGCTTTAGCCTGTTTGAAGGGACTCTATTCAGAAGAACATTTGGAAAAGAGGTTGACTGATGCCAAAGGGAAATGGAAGGAAATTCTGCCAGAAGTCGTGTGGTCATACCGTACAACTTTGAAGTCTAGTACCGAGGCAACCCCATTTTCATTGGTGTACGGTGTGAAACATTAATACTGGTCGAAGTGGGAGAACCAAGCCTTAGGTTCCGATATGCGATCGAAGAATCGAATGGTGAGGCCAAGAGTACGAGCCTCGAACTAATGGATGAATGATGAGAGGCCGCCCTAGTCTGGTTGGCCGCCCAAAAACAGCGGATAGAAAGATATTACAACTGAAGAGCCAACCTCCGACATTTCAATATCGGGACTTGGTTTTAAGAAAAGAACACTGCATATCCAAAACCCGAACGAGGGAAAGTTGGGACCGAATCGGGAATGACCATATCGAGTCGTCGAAATTACCGGCAAGGGCTCGTATAAACTTGAAATGGAAAATGATGTACAACTATCGATCAACTAGAACGTGATGCACTTAAAGCAGTACTACTGCTAAGGTACGATCTCATTTACTTTTTTATAATATTATGAATCAGGCTAACATTTGCAGGCAATAACCAAACGAGAATGTGACAATTAGGTCTGAAAGCACGTGTTGCACTCTTTTTCTCTTGAACTGATTTTGTCCCAAATGGGTTTTCCAGTAAGGTTTTTAATGAGGCAACAGTAAATCGTTCTAACTTAGATTCAAAGACTGGTTTTAAATCGATGTCAATGGGCGCATCAACAGTATCTGAGCCTTCTCAAGATCGACCTCGAATACTCGGGGCCATCACCCTCGGGTTAAGGTTCCTAGCAAGGAAAGAAGAAAACTTTGTACTTGAACAACTTAGGCTCGGTGGTTAGGATTTGTTGTAAGGGCCAAACAATCAAGTGAACCATGCCCTTGTAGGCCACCTTAGTCATAATACAAGATTTTACTTGCTTTCAATCATGTCCTTTACACACAGAATGAAAGAAAGTTTTCACCTTGCTATTACGTATTTTTGCCTCTTTAAACATAGAGCCTAAGGACTACCCCTATTAGGAGACTATCGAGCCTAAGGTCTACCCCTATTGGGGGACTATCGAGCCTAGGGGCTATCCCTATTCGGGGACTATCGAGCCCAAGGGCTACCCGTACTCGGGGACTCTCGTCTGAAATAAGTTTGGGCAACTCGGGCTATCAATTCCTAGAGACACAAAACCTAATAGGTAGTGCCTAAACACGAAAGGTTATGGCCACCCTAAAAAATGGCTCGGAGATGTCCGAAGCTCTTAATCAGAATATAAGGTCTTTATAAAAATTCAAAACCTGCTAAAAGCTTATCCTCGGTAAAATCATCGTCTAAAATCACTTAAGCAAAGTGTTATGTTGTGAAATACCGTTCTGTTGAGTTGTTCATTCCGGTTGTTATTGTTGAGACTCTTGTATACATCGTGGTTGAGCCATGGGCTCTTTACTATGAAAATGCTGTTATTGTTTGGTTTTTCTAGAAAGTTGTGATATTGGGCACTTGCTTTGCGATTTGTGTTACGTTGTGATATTAATACACATGCGGTGGTATAAGGTTTTTGGGTTGAAACGTATGCGGTGAGATAAGGTGGGCTTGATACGCGTGGCTAGTAGGGGAACTACAAGAAGTCATTTGGTGTGTAAGGTGGGCTAGGACATGGGATGCTATTTCAGAAAAAAATAATTTTTAAAACTAAATGTAAAGGCTCCCGCGGTGATATAAGGAAAGATTGTGATTTATTCTTGTGATTTGAGACTACGAGGCGGTACCACGGTAGTGACTCTTGTTGGCATTTCTCCGTTTTTGTACTTATCTTTAGTTGTTGTTTCCTTGGCATATTACTAACTGTTTTCTCCGTGTTGTACTAATTGCTTTAGTTCCATGTAGCTAACCTTGATATGCTATTTGTTGTTTCGATTTCGTTACTGTCATTATTACACTGCCTTACACATGTTTAGTTGTGGTGTACTCTACTAAGGTTAGGCTTGGCACTTGTTGGATACCGTTGTGGTGTACTCATGCTACGCTTTTGCACATCCTTTTGTGCAGATCCATGTACCTCCTACCAATCCAAGCATCGGTGATTTGAGTCCGTGCGTGGAGACATCAAGGTATACCTGCCAGCGTCGGCAGGCCTCGGAGTCTCCCCACTCCCTAAATTATTTATTTCCTTATCCTTTATTAGACACTAATGTATATAAATATTCGGTATTACGTCATAGAGATTGTGACTTGTATTTCGCCGGGTTTTGGGCAATTATGTATATACCGAGTTATGGAAATTTTCTTTATACTAGTTGTTGGATTTTGAGACTTTAATTATTATTTCAGTTACCTCTGCATAAATGTTAGGATTACTTAGTTTTTGAGAGTAGGTGCCATCATGACATCCTACGGAAGGGAACTGAGGTTGTGACAAGTTGGTGTCAGAGCTCTAGGTTCATAGGAGTAATGAGTCATAAGAAAGTTTAGTAGAGTCTTGCGGATTGGTACATAGACGTTTGTGCTTATCTTCGAGAGGCTATGGAACTTTTAGGAAAAGTTTCACTTCACTGAATCCTTATCATACAAATTTGATGACTTCAGAATTCTAAATCTCTGTCTTTCTATTCTCTCCCAGATGGTGAGGACACGCACAACTAGATCCGATAATCAGACACCTACAACCCCTGCTAGAGCCGTGAGAGGTCGGGGTCGGGGCAGAGGCCAAGGACAGGCACGTGGTGCATCCATAGCACCTACCTCAGCTGCTATAGAGGAGCCACCAGTAGTTCCAGTTGGAGAGAAGGCACATGAGACGCCTGTTACTACACCTGCACTTCAGGAGACGCTTGCCTAGTTTCTGAGCATGTTTGGCACTTTGGTTCAGGCGAGGTAGATTCCACTTGCTCCTGCCACATCCCAGGCCGAGGGAGGAGCATAGACTCCCATAGACCGTACCCTAGAGCGGCGAGTCTAGGTTGATAAGGTCCTAGAGGTCATACCAATGCAGCCGGTTATCCCAATTCAGCCCGAGTTTAGGGCAACAGCTTCTGAGGGGGAGCAGCTCAGGCATGAGAGGTACAAGAAGTACCAGCCTCCTACTTTTAGCAGTTTGGCTTTAGAAGATGCCTAGGGTTTTTCTTGAGTTGTGCCACCGTATACTTCATACTATGGGTATTGTGGAGTCGAGTGGGGTTGCTTTCACTACGTTACATCTTAAGGGAGCGGCTAATCAATGATGGCGAGTATATGAGTTGGGTAACCCGGCCGAGGCAGCTTCAGTCACCTGTGATAAGTTCTCAAAGATGTTTATGAGGAAATTTGTTCCCTAGAGTCTTAGGGATGCATGGCGCGCAAAGTTTGAGGAGTTGCGCCAGGGTTCTATGACTGTATCGGAGTATGCAGTCCGGTTCAATGAATTGTCCAGGCATACACCAGCCTTGGTTGCTACTGTTAGAGAGCGAGTTACTCGATTTATCAAGGGCCTCACCCCCTGTATCATTTTTAGCATGGCCCCAGAGTTGGAGATGGACATCTTGTACCAGCAGGTAATAAGGATTGCTAGGAGATTGGAGGGTATGTGGGCCTAGGAGAGATAGGAGAGGGAGGAAAGAGGCCTCGAGATTCTGGCACATATAGTGGTGCCTGTGCCACAGTTGCAGCCCATCATGGTAGGGGCTATGTAAGCTGCCCTGTTCATTCAGCACATCCAGCTTCCAGCGTTATTCCGGCCATTCCCAGGTCCCAGGTTGCCCATTATGCACTGCCACTGTCTAGTGCACCTCCTGCATGGGGTGCTTTTAACGGTCAGTCCAGCCGACCAGGCCTGAGTCAGTCTCAGCAGCCACGTCGTCGGAGAGCTTGTTTTGAGTGTGGTGGCACTCGTTATATAGTGAGGGATTGCCCCAGACTCAGGAGGGGTGCACCTCCACAAACTACTCATGCTCCGCATATTCCACTGGGTCCTCAGGCTTCTCCGGCTGTGGTTACCGTACTAGTTGTCACTCCACCTACACAGCTAGCCCGGGGTGGAGGTTAGGCAGGTAGAGGTCTCCCTAGAGGGGGGGCGAAGCCAAATATTATGCTCTTCCTGCAAGGATAGAGGCAATTGCATCTGACTCAATTATCATAGGTATTGTTCTGGTTTGTCATAGAGATGCATCCGTCTTATTTGATACGAACTCCACTTATTCCAATGTATCACCTTATTTTGCTCTGTATTTGGGTATATCCCGTGATTCTTTTAGTTCCCCTGTCTATGTGTCCACGCATGTGGGATATTCCATTATTGTTGATCATGTGTATCGGTCGTGTTTAGTTATTCTTGGTGGTTTTGAGACCAGAGCCGGGCTATTATTGCTCAGTAAGGTTGATTTTGATTTTTTTTTTTTTGGCATGGACAGGTTTTAACCCTATCATGGTATTCTTGATTGTCATGCCAAGACAGTGACGTTAGCTATGCCAGGTTTGCCGCGGTTAGAGTTGAGAGGTAATTTAGATTATGTTCCTAGCAGGTTAGTGTCGTTCCTTAAGTAACAGTGGATAGTTGGAAAGGGATGTGATGCGTATCTAGCATATGTGAGAGATGTCAATGTTGATACTCATACCGTTGAGTCAGTTTGGTAGTGAGGTATTTTTTAGATGTATTTCTGGCGGATCTTTCGGGCATGCCGCCCGATGGGGATATCGATTATGGTGTTGATTTATTGCCGGGCACTCAGCCCATTTCTATTCCACCAATTGTATGGCCCCAACAGAGTTGAAGGAGTTAAAGGAGCAATTGCAAGAGTTGCTTGATAAGGGTTTCATTCAGCCCAGTGTATCGCCTTGGGGTGCTCCGATCTTGTTTGTAAAGAAGAAGGATGGTTCTATGCGCATGTGTAATCATTATCGCCAGTTGAACAAGGTTACAGTGAAGAACATGTATCCATTGCCATGCATTGATGACCTATTTGATCAGCTACAGGGTGCCAGAGTGTTCTTAAAGATATATTTGCGGTCAGGCTATCATCAGCGAAGATTTGGGAGCTAGATATCCCGAAGACTGTCTTTAGGACTTGGTATGGTCATTAAGAGTTCCTTGTGATGTCATTTGAGTTAACCAATGCCCCAACAACATTCAGGCACTCGATGAACAGTGTATTCCAGCCCTATCTTGACTCATTCTTATTTTGTTTATTGACGACATCTTGGTGGACCCCCAAAGCCGGGAGAATCAAGCCATGAATTCTGGCTTGATTCTGCTGCATTTTTCGGTCATGTCATTTCGAGTGAGGGGATTAAGGTAGACCTGAAGAAGATTGAAGCAGTGCAGAGTTGGCCTAGACCATTTTCAGCTACTGAGATCTTGAGTTTCCTTGGCATGGCAGGGTATTTCTGTCATTTCGTGGAGGGATTCTTATCTGTTGTTGCACCTATGACCAGATTGACTCAGAAAGTGCTCTGTTCAGGTGGACCAAGGAGTGTGAGGAGAGCTTTCATAAGCTCAAGACAGCTTTGACTACAGCTTCAGTGTTGGTGTTGTCTACGGGTTCGAGGTCTTGTACTGTGTACTGTGATGAATTGCTTGTTGGCCTCGACACGGTGATGATGCATGATGGTAGGGTGATCGCATACGCGTCTAGACAGCTGAAGGTGCATGATTAGAATTATCCTGTTGTATACGGTTAAAACTGAGGCTAAGGAGCACCCCAATTTCCCGGTGGGGCAAACAAAGCAAGGACATAACTACAAGGAATTGAAATCAAAGATAGGAGCCTATCGTATCAAGGCCCGAAAAAAAAACACATTCCTTCGAAGCCATAGAGACTACGCCCGCCGGATTCGGTTCGAGTTCCAAGACCTCGGAAAGCATTACCAAACATCTGTACACGATTAACAAAGGGCTGTGATATTTGTGCCCAATCGAATATCACAACGTGGATCTCAGCCCGTATCGGTAGCAGATAAGTGATTAGAAAAAATGAAGATTTTTACCTTTCTTAGAATTTTACTTAGGGTAAAATTACCCTACTATATAAAGGGGAAGTTTATTTTTCAATAAACACATTGTAGCACACATATCAAGTCAATAAAAATTTGTTTCCCCTGTTTCTAAGCTATTCAAAGGTTCTGTTCTTGTTCATAGCTTTTCATATATATATATATATATATATATATATATATATATATATATATATATATATATATATATATATATATATAT
>MCJB01047988.1:54856-105898 GCA_002018475.1 Nicotiana obtusifolia | reverse complement strand
TATATATATATATATATATATATATATATATATATATATATATATATATATATATATATATATATATATATATATTGGCTACGAGTCGAAGGCAGATTAATTGCTAAGCCCACAACCAAGCCCAGATAAAATACTACTGCTAGTTTAGCTATTTATTCCATCTTTCATTTGCTTATCTAACATTATTAATCACTTGTATTGGATTGATCTACATATCCTTACAACCAACTATAAATTCAATTGTTATCAATTTTAAGGGTAAATAGTTTGGCACCCACTTTAGGGCTAAGGGTAAAAGTGGTAATTTGATACAAATTTTCATAACACTTTGTTTTACGCTCGTTCTTTGAGATTTTAATTTCAGGTCAACCTAAAGATATCAAATTCTCAGTTTGCTCACTTGAACGTTGATATTTAATCTGGCCATCACAGCGAAAACAAAAATATAATGCCTAGCAACGAGGTGTCCCCTGTTGATCCCAATGGAGTCCCATTTGCAGACCCAATTGATGCCAACTCACATGTGACTATCATGCCAACCTGTTGACCGACCCTAAGGATAGCGTTCATGCAGGAGCCCGTCCAATGACTCGGGGTACGCCCGAAGGTGAAGGCGACGGGATCAGTCTGTGGGTAATCTTCGAAATGTTACAGGCTCAACAGGCGGCGAAAGCACATCTGCAAAATCAAAGTCGCGGTCCCAGCAAAGTTGTGCCCGAACCATCCCGGGAAAACACTCGAAGAAATGAGCAAGCCATAGAAAGGCCAGGTGAAGCTGATCCCGGGACCAACCACAAAATAATACAAATGGTTGAGGAACTGATAGAGCGGGTGGAATCGGGGGAGAAGAAAATTGAGGCCAATGACAAAAAAAGTGAAAACCTATTACTCCAGAATCGATCAATTCCCAGGAGTACCCCCGATAATAAAAGGCTTGGACTCCAAGAAATTTATCCAAAAGCCTTTCCCACTGAGTGCGGTACCGAAGTCAATCCCATAGAAGTTTCGTATGCCCGATATTTCGAAGTATAATGGAACCACGGATCCAAATGAGCACGTGACCTCCTACACGTGTGCCATCAAGGGAAACAACTTAGAAGATGAAAAAATCGAATCGGTTGTGCTAAAAAAGTTCGGAGAAACCCTTTCAATAGGAGCAATGATATGGTATCACAACTTACCCCCAAAATCAATTGATTCATTTTCTATGCTTGTAGATGCCTTTGTGAAAGCACATGCCGGGACCATCGAGGTCGTACTAGAAAATCAAATCTTTTCAAGGTAAAACAAAGAGACAACGAGATGCTCAGGGAGTTCGTATCAAGGTTTTAAATGGAACGGATGGACTTGCCTCCGGTTGAGGATGATTGGGCCGTTCAGGCACTCACTCAAGGACTTAACCCCTGAAGATCCTTAGCTTCACAGTAGCTAAAATGTTTTTTTGATAGAGTGCCCGGTGGTAACTTGGGTCGATGTCCATAACATCTACCAGTCAAAAATAAGAGTCGAGGACAATAAGCTCAGAGCCCCCTCCAGGTCCGTTTATCAGAGACCATGAACCAAGATCGAACAAATACCGCTATCAACCGTATAGCAGAGATTGAAGGAGTAACGGATCTGGGTGTAACCCTACAAGAAATGAGAAGAGGAAAGATCGAGGCCACAGTAGCCGAGGACTCGATAGGCCACCCGAGGCCAAGGAGGCACCAAGGTTATTGGAAAAATACTTCAATGTCGATGCTGCCAGCATCGTAGCTGCCATCGGGCACATTAAGGATACCAAGTGGCCTCGGCCATTGCAGTCCGAACTCAGGGCCATAGGACCGATGACTGCCGATAATTAAGGAAAAAAGTGGCTCGGTTATTCAACAACGGGTATCTCCGAAGATTTCTATGTGATCAAGCCGAAAAGCACTTCAGGAACATGGACTCCAACAAACAGACAGAATAGGAAGAACCTCAGCACGTCATCAACATGATCATTAGAGGAGTCGATGTCACAGGGACCAACACTAAAGCGCACTAAGGTATCCTTCACAAGGGAAAAATGAAACCGAGATTATATCCCGGAGGGAACCATTTCATTAAAGGATGAGGAGGCCGAAGGCATCGTACAACCGCATAATGATGCACTGGTAATATCTGTACTTATAAATAAATCTCGAGTTAAGCGTGTGTTGATTGATCTAGGTAGCGCAGCCAACATCATCAGATCAAGGGTCGTAGAGCAGTTGAGTCTACAACACCAAATAGTGCTAGCACTCTGGGATTTAAACGGATTCAACAAGGCATGCAAAAATACCAAATGAGAAATAACCTTGCCAGTAAATACCGCAGGGACAATTTAGGATACCAAATTCTACGTGATCGAGGGGGACATGAGGCATAATGATTTATTCGGAAGGAGTTGGGTTCACAACATGAAGGAAGTACCTTCAACACTAGACCCGGCACTGAAGTTCCCCACACCGGGAGGAATCAAGACGGTTTACGGAGAGCAGTCGGCCGCAAAAGAAATGTTCGCAGTCGATGAGGTGATCCCGATGTCCCGCACTCTCGACATCAAAGAGCACGGAGCCGACTAGGAAGGAATAAACCAAATAGAAATCACCAATACCGGCCCAGACCGAACCAGAAAAGCAAGGAGTAGGCGAGGATGACGATTACGGAGTCCCTAGGTCGTTCATCGCCTCTGCTGATTCTGATGCCACCAAGTCAATACTCAAGGAGCTGGAGCAAGTCATATTGATAGAACACTTGCCCAATCGAAAGGTATACCTGGGATTGGGGTAAACTACCAAGCTTAGGAAAAAACTCATTAATTCCTTATAGATAACATAGATTGTTTCACTTGGTCCCATTGATATGACAGGGATCCAGCCAGAGATAACTACTCATAAGCTAAGCTTGGATCAAAAGTTTCATCTGGTTAAACAGAAGAGGAGGCCTCAATGTGAAGTCAAGCATGCATTCATCAAAGAAGAACTATCCAAAATCCTTAAAATAGGCTCCATTCGGGAAGTTAAGTACCCGGATTGGTTAGCTAACGTAGTGATAGTGCCTAAAAAGGGAAATAAATTAAAAACGTGCGTAGATTATAAAGATTTGAACAAGGCTTTCCCTAAGGACTCTTTTCCTTTGCCTAACATCAATTGCATGATCGATGTGAGGGCCGGGCACGAGATACTCAGCTTTCTTGATGCCTATTCCGGATACAACCAAATCTGGATGGACCCGGGCGATCAAGAAAAAACTTCCTTTATCACTAAATTCGGCACCTATTGTTATAACATTATGCCTTTCGGACTAAAGAATGCCGGTGCCACTTATCAGTGCCTAGTAAATCGGATTTTCGAAGAACATATATGAAAATCAATGGAAGTTTATATTGATGACATGTTAGTTAAGTCCATGCGAGCAGAGGACCATTTGGAACGTTTGCGGTAAACCTTTGACATATTGAAGAGATACAATATGAAGCTGAACTCGGAAAAATGTGCATTCAGGGTCGGATATAGAAACTTCCTTAGATTCATGGTGTCCGACCGAGGGATTGAGATCAATCATAATAAAATCAAAGCTATTGAAGACATCACCGTGATGGACACTGTCAAGGTCGTTCAGAGGCTAACCGGGCGCATAGCCGCTCTGAGCCGGTTCATATCGAGGTCCTCAGAATAAAGCCATAGGTTATTCTTATTATTGAAGAAGAAGAATAGATTTTCTTGGACCCCAAAGTGCAAACAAGCTTTGGAAGAACTCGAACGGTACGTTTCGAGTCCACCCTTGCTCCATACTCCGAAGGCGGACGAGCAGATGTACCTTTACTTGTCACTATCCGAGGTAGCGGTAAGTGGAGTCATAGTCCGGGAAGAGGAAGGTACGCAATTTCCTATTTACTATGCTAGTAGAGCTCTAGGCGAGGCCAAAACAAGGTATCGCAGCTGGAAAAATTGGTGCTCGCTTTGTTAAGCGCCTCTAGAAAGTTAAAACCGTATTTTCAATGCCACCCCATATGTGTCGTAATCTCTTACACACTAAGGAACATTATGCACCAACCGAGCTCTCGGGCCGGTTAACCAAATGGGCCTTAGAAATTAGCAGGTACGATATTGAATATTGACCCCGAACCGCCATCAAATCCTAAATTTTGACAGTCTTCGTAGCCGACTTTATGTCGGCCTTAATACCCTAAGTCGAAAAAGAATTGTTGTTAACCTCGGGGACTTCCTCAGAAATCTTAACCCTCTTTACAGACTGTGCCTCAAACGCAAATGGGTCAGGACTCGGCATCGTGTTGAAGCCGCCTATGGGTAACGTAGTTATGCAGTCTATTAGAACTGTGAAATTTACTAACAATGAGGCCGGGTATAAGGCCATGATGGTAGGTCCCGAATTGGCTAAAAGCATTGGGTCGAGGTGGTCAAAGCTAACTGTGATTCCCTCCTTGTGGTAAATCAAGTCAATGGGACGTTTGAAGTAAAAGAGGAATGAATGCGAAGGTATTTAGACAAATTGCAGGTAACGCTGCATCAATTCAAGGAATGGACCCTAAAACATGTGCTCCGAGATCAAAATAGCGAGGCCGATGCTCTGGCTAACTTGGGGTCATCGGTTGATGATGATGAATTCAGCCCAGGAATAGTCGTACAACTCATGAAATTGGTTGTGGAAGAAGACCATGCCGAAATAACTCAACAAGTTTAGCTTGGGATTGGAGAAACAAATACACAGACTATCTGAAGATTGGGATGTTTCCCTCGGATCTTAAAGAATCAAGAGCTCTACACACAAAGGCAGCCAGGTTCAGCCTGTCCGAAGGGACTATGTTCAGAAGAACATTTGATGGCCCTCCTGCCATATGCTTGGGCTGGGAGATACCAAATATGTCTTGAGAGAAGATCACGAAGGCACCTGTGGAAACCATTCGGGGGCGGAATCTTTGGTTCGAAAGATAATTAGGGCAACTATTACTGCATTGACATGGAGAAAGATGCAAAGGACTTTGTACGAAGATGCGATGGCTGTCAAAGACACAAACCGATGATCCATCAACCCGGAGAGCTACTCCATCCGGTCTTGTCCTCATGGTCGTTCATGAAATGGGGAATAAACATAGTCGGTCCCCTACCGTGAGCACCTGGTAAGGCTCAATTCATAATGTTTATGATTGATTATTTCTCAAAATGAGTCGAAGCTTAAGTGTTCAAGAAAGTCCAGGAAAAAGAAGTCATTAACTTTATTTGGGACCACATAATATGCCAGTTCAGGATACCAGCCGAGATCATGTGTGATAATGAGAAGCAATTCATCGGCAGCAAGGTAAACAAGTTATTCGAAGACCATAAGATTAAAAAGATACTATCCACACCCTACCACCCTAGTAGGAACGGACTAGCAAAATCTACAAACAAGATCATACTCCAAAACTTGAGAAAGAGGTTGACCGATGCCAAAGGGAAATGGAAGGAAATTCTGCTCTATGTCTTGTGGTCATACTATACAACTTGGAAGTCTAGTATTGGGGCCACCCCGTTTTCATTGGTCAACGGTGCCAAAACATTAATATCGGTCGAAGTAGGAGAACCGAGCCTCAGGTTCCGATATGCGACCGAAGAATCGAACGGTGACGCCAAGAGTACGAGCTTGGAACAATTGGATGAATGACAAGAGGCCGAACTAGTCTGGTTGGCCGCCCAGAAAGAGCGGATAGAAAGATATTAAAACCGAAGAGCCAACCTCCGACACTTCAAGATCGAGGAATTGGTGTTAAGGAAAGTAACACTGCATACCCGAAACCTAAACGAGGGAATGTTAGGACCAAATTGAAAATGACCATATCGAGTCGTCGGAATTACCGGCAAGGGCTCGTACAAACTCGAAGCAGAAAACAATGCACAACTATCGAACAACCAGAACGTGATGCACTTAAAGCGGTACTACTGCTATGGTACGGTCTCAATTACTTCTTTATAATATTATGAATCGGGCTAACACTTGCAGGCAATAGCTAAAGGGGAATGTGACTATTATGTCTGAAAGCACGCATTGCACTCTTTCTCCCTTAAATCGATTTTCCGGCAAGGTTTTTAATGAGGAAATAGTAAATCGCGCTAACTTAGATCCGAACATTGGTTTTAAATCGGTATCAATGGGCACATCAACAATATCCCAGCCCTCTCAAGATCGACCTCACATACTGCGGGCCACCACCCTTGGGTTAAGATTCTTAGCAAGGAAAGAAGGAAACTTTATACTTGAACAGCTTAGGCTCGGTGGTTAGGATTTATTGTAAGGTCCAAACGGTCAAGTGAACCGTGCCCGCGTAGGCCACCTTAGCCATAATACAAACTTTTACACGCTTCTGATCATGTACTTTACACACAGAATGAAAGAAAGTTTCCACCTTGCTATTACGTATTTTTGCCTCTTCAAACATAGAGCCTAAGGGCTAGCCCTATTAGGAGACTATCAAGCCTTCTATCCCTATTCGGGGATTATCGAGCCTAAGGGCTATCCCTATTCGGGGACTATCGAGCCCAAGGGCTACCCATACTCGGGGATTATCGTCCAAAATAAGTTCGGGTAACCCGGGCTATCAATTCCTAGAGACACAAAACCTAATAGGTAGTTCCTAAACACGAAAGGCTACGGACACCCTAAAAAATGGCTCGGAGACGTCCATCGCTCGTAGTCAGAACATAAGACCTTTATAAAAATTCAAATCCTACTAAAAGGTTACCCTCAGCAATATCATCGTCTAAAATCACTTAAGCATCTTGGGAAAATTGTCGGTCACACCAAGCTTTCAAGGCCTTGAGCAAATAAAGTTGTAACAAAGTCGGGCTCTGGTCGGACATATGTAAAACGAATGAATTATTACTACATTTGATTCTATGCTAAGGCATCAGAAATATTTGCAAGAATAAAGATTATGAAAAGATGCTAAAAAATTAGAGCTTGAAATTTCCAGAAAGGGAAATTTTATATATTCTGGAATGTATTTACATAGGTCCAACAAAAATGGCCTCAAAATCAAAAAAAAAATATACACAATACAAAAACTAACAAAGTTCTAAGGCACTCATGCCTTATCTTCACCGGGGCCCGACTCGTCGCCAAAACCGTCGGAGCCTTCAGGCTCAAAAAGTTTCTTCGCCTCGGCCTCAAGCTTTATTTCTTCCTCGATCTTGACCGACAGGTCGAATCGGGTGTGAATTTCTTCAACGGTCTCCTTTCGAGACATCCACCTCACATATTCGGCATTAGTCTTCATGCGGGCCTCGGCTGCTTCAACATTGGCCTTATATTGGGCCACCATATCCTCAAAAATGGAAGAGATGTCTCCAGCTTGGACTTCATTGTCTCGTGCTCTCTACCGAGGGCGTCCTACTCTTCGACAGCCGAGTTTAACTGTGCTCGGAGATTTTTATTCAGCTGAGCCCGCTTCTCAACTTTCTCCTATGCCACCCGAAGTTGAACCTCTACCTATGTCAGCTTTGTCTGGGCGGTTTCCTTTTCCGAAGCCAGCAGATCCATCTTGCTCTTCCACCCATCAGCCTTGGCTTGGATCGCATTTATCTATTTTCGGAGTTGGACGACCTGGTCGATCTTCTGTTGGACCTGTGAGGTTTTGTCGTTAGCTACTACAACTAGTTCCTCATTTCTAACTTCAAAGACCTTTACCTTTTCGACCAAGTCAGCATGTTCTCGCCTTAGGGTTGATGCTTCCTTTTGAACCTTATCCAGCTCGGCCTGATGGTCCTGTCTTGTTGCTTGCTGAGGAGCTTGTATATATCCTTCTTTCGAGCCTGCTCCTTGAGCTCGAGCTTGAGCTCAGGGTACTGGACGAAGATCTCGTGGTGAAATATCATGGCCTGCAAAACAATAAAGGTCGTGAGAAATATCAAAACTTAAGTAAAATACAAGAAGACGTAATGATGCCTTACCCGGTTCAGCACCTGCTGCGCTTCATTGAAAAGACATGGCACGTCCACTTTGTTCATTTTTTCCTGGTCCTCCTAAGTCACCAGGCATCGGAGGTAGCTGGCTACTCCCACAAGAGCAGATAGAACCCAGGCGTCCTCTGGGATAGTAAGAATAACCGATCTCTTGCGATAAGGGTCCACACTAGGAGCGGGAAACTGATTAATAAATTTTGCGCTGGAACTAGGCCAGCTAGCTTTCGAAGATATATCCTTCTTCGGGACTTCCAGGTCACCCAGCCAGGAAAAATTTTCCAAAGTGGACGAGTCCACACCATCGAAGAAAGAATGAAGGGGATTGTCTGTGCCATGAACCCCTTCATTGGACTTCTATTTTCCTGCTTGGGCCTCCTCAAGCATGGACTCGGTGTAGAAAGGCGTCTCCATAATGTCTATTACACCGGGTGCTTCCTTCGGAGCGGAGCCGGCATCTGGGGGGTCCCACTCCCTGTCTCCATATCAGACTCTCGAGTCGTAGAGAGGTCGGCCTCACGAATCTCCCCCTTAGTTGCCTCCTGCTCCCTGGGAGGGGTCGATCCATGGGTGATAATAATGTCGTCTTCTTCCCACTCATCCCACTCTTCTTGGGCTTGCGAGCCACCCTCTTCTTTGGCCTCACCTCGGGACCCGGGGAGCCCGAAGGTTTTCTTTTCCACTTCTTCTTTTCCCCTGTGGTAGCCTCGGGCTGTCCCGTAACGGAGGTATCAATGGACAAGGATACGTCCTCGTCCCTTTCCAAAGTCCTAAGCTCGATGGCCTTAGGCAAACCTATAAAAGAAAGAAGAAAGGTTAGTATGATATGAGTTAAGAACACGGTAATAGCTCTTCGAAGGAGAACCTTACTATGAGAACGGGCCTCCCATCGGCCCTTTGAAAGCTTGCTCCATGAATGCTCCAAGTATGACATCTGTTTGCAGATGCCTTCGATCCACTCCTTAAGCCTGGGGACCACATTTGGAACTTGGGCAATAGCTGCACAACCACAAATACGAATGATGAGAAAGAAATTAAGAAAAATTGACACTTAAGGAATGGTTCCACTTACGAGATGTATTCAAC
The DNA here is from genome assembly GCA_002018475.1 of Nicotiana obtusifolia. Taxonomy (NCBI): domain Eukaryota; kingdom Viridiplantae; phylum Streptophyta; class Magnoliopsida; order Solanales; family Solanaceae; genus Nicotiana; species Nicotiana obtusifolia. The sequence continues at coordinate 96,854 of MCJB01047988.1, read as the reverse complement.
TTCTCGGGGAATGGCATAAACTCGGGAGGGATTAGATCGTAGGTCTTCACCCGAACGAAGCATCCCTACCAGCCTCGATCTCGGTCTTCGTTAATACTCAAAAAGGGAACCTTGCTGGCCCGATGAGTAAGCTTGATTAGTCCCCCTTAGAAAATTTGGGGACTATACAGAAGAAGCAGGTGGTCGAGGGTAAACCGACGGGATTCGGTATTATTCACAAAATAATGAAGGAGGATCACAATCCTCCAAAGAGACGGGTGGATTTGCCCAAGACACACCTCATATCTGTTGTAAAACTCCAAAACAACTGGGTCTACCGGGCCCAGTGTGAAGGGGTAAGTCTAAACACTTAAATACCCCTCCACGTGGGTAGTAATAGCATCCTCAGGCCCGAGGACTACTACGTCCTTGACTTCCTATTTACAGTCCTCTCGGACCACGGGAAGGACGTCTTTTGTAATGGAGCATATATACCTCAATACTCCTTCACCCGGTCCTGTTTGGATTAGGGTTTCTCGACCTTGAAGTCATCCGCAATTGAACAGCCCCCGGGAATAAACATTTTCAAGGGGGGCTCAGAGGCCGGTTCGGTGGCAGCCACTTCGGGAACAACCGTCTTGAGGACAACTATTTCGGGAGCGACCGCCTCAGTACTGGTGACTGGGAAGATGAAGAGGCAGCCTGTTGCAGAACTAATTTAAATGTTTTAGCCATTGTTATCTGGAAAAGTTTAAAATTTTAAAAAAAAATACGAATGTTTGAAGGAACAAGTTTGAAGGCTGAAGAATAGAGTATGATGATTTGAAGAAAATCTGGCTAACAACCTAAGGAGAATTTGAAGATCAAGGATGAAGATATGAAGGCTTGAAGGAACTTGGTTATAGCTAGAAAATTCGAAGGTAGAAGTTTGATCGGGAAGTGGAAAATGAACAGGAGATAGAAGCTTTTATAGGGGAAGTACGCGACGCTTTGCATTCAGAGGCAACTAGCCGATGGTTGACACGTGTCCGAAGTCACAACGACATGACTGATGAGATGTTTCAACTTCATCATCGTTTCGGTTATAACGTACGGAGGAAGGAACCGGAGAACATCTATCATTTCTCATCATTTCGGAAAACCTACTTTTTGAAAAATGAGGGGACTATCTGTATACGGGTAAAACCGAGGCTAATGAGCACCCCGATTTCCTGGTGGGGAAAACGAAGCAAGGATGTAACTACAAGGAATCAAAATGGAAGCTAGGAGCCTCTCGTATCAAGGCCCGAACAAAACACTTGCCCTCGGAGCCATCGAGACCACGCCCCCCAAATCTGGTTTGAGGTCCAAGACCTCGAAAAGTATTACCAAACATCCGTGCATGATTAACAAAGGGCCGTATATCCGTGTCCAACCGGATATCACGACGTGGATCTTGGCTCGTATCGGCAATAGATAAGTGATTAGCAAAAAGAAAGATTTTTACCTTTCTTAAAATTGTACTTAAGGTAAAGCTCCTCTACTATATAAAGGGAAAGTTTAATATTCAATAAGCAAATTGTAACATACATAATATAAACTTGTTTCCTCTATTTCTAAGCTATTCAAAGATTCTGTTCTTGTTCATAGCTTTTCATATATATATATATATATATATATATTGGCTATGAGTCAAAGGCAGATTAATTTTTAAGCCCACAATCGAGCCCGGATTCAATACTACTACTGGTTTGGCTATTTATTCCATCTTTCATTTTCTTATCTAACATTATTGATCATGTGTATTGGATTAATCTACATATACTTAAACCCACATATAAATTCAATTGTTATATATTTTAAGGGTAAACACCTGTCCATGACCTTGAGTTGGCTGCTATTGTTCATGCCTTGAAGATTTGATGGCATTATTTGTATGGTGTCCCTTGTGAGGTCTATACCGACCAGTAGAGTCTACATCATTTGTTCTAATAGAAGGATCTTAACTTGTGGCAGAGGAGGTGGTTAGAGGTTCTTAAGGATTATGATATCACCATTTTATATCATGCCGGGAAGGCCAATGTGGTGGTTAATGCCTTGAGTCGCAAGGAGGACAGCTTGGGCAGATTAGCATATCTACCGACAGTGGAGAGGCCATTAGCATTGGATGTTCAGGCCTTGGCCAACTAGTTTGTTACATTGGATGTTTTGGAGCCGAGTCGAGTTTTGGCTTGTGTGGTTTCTCAGTCTTCTCTTTATGATCGTATTAGAGAGCATCAGTATGACAACCTCTATTTCTTGTCCTCAAGGACATGGTTTAGCAGGGCGATGCCAAGGAGGTCATTATTGGGGATGACGATGTGTTGTGGATGCAGGGCGGGCTATATGTGCCCAATATAGATGGTTTGCATGAGTTAATTCTTTAGGAGGCCCAATGTTCGCGGTACTCCATTCATCCGGGTGTTGCCAAGATGTATCAGGACTTGAGGTAGCTCTATTAGTGAAGGAAAATGAAGAAGGACATAGTGGGGTATGCATCTCGGTGCCTAAATTGTCAACATGTGAAGTATGAGCATCAGCGGCCAGACGGATTGATTTAGAGGCTAGAGATTCTAGAGTGGAAATAAGAGCAGATCACGATGGATTTTGTTGTTGGGCTCCCACGGACTCAGAGGAAGTTTGATGCAGTATGGGTGATTATGGAAAGGTTGACCAAGTCGGCTCATTTCATTCCCTTGGTGACTACTTACTCTTCAGAGTAGCTGGCTCAGGTTTTTATTTGCGAGATTGTCAGACTTCATGGCGTGCCATTATCCATCATCTCTGACCAGGGTACGTAGTTTGCATCGCAATTCTTGAGGGTCGTACAACGTGAGTTAGGCATGCGGGTGGAGTTGAGTACAACATTTCACCCTTAGACGAACATACAGTCCGAGTCACTATTCAGATATTGGAGGATATGCTTCGTGTGTGTGTGATGGAGTTTGGGAGTTCTTGGAATCAGTTCTTGCCGCTTGCGGAGTTTGCCTACAATAACAGCTACCAGTCGAGCATTCAGATGGCTCCATATGAGCTTTTATATGGGAGGCAGTGTCGGTCTCTAGTGGGTTGCTTTGAGCCGGGTGAGGCTAGGCTATTGGGTACAGACTTAGTTCAAGATGCTTTGGAAAAGGTTAAATTGATTCAAGATCGACTTCGTACAGCCCAATCTAGACAGAAGAATTATGCGAATCGGAAGGTTCGCGATGTTGCATTCATGGTTGGGGAGCGGGTCTTGCTCCGGGTTTCGCCCATGAAGGGTATTATGAGGTTCGGGAAGAAAGACAAGTTGAGCCTTAGGTATATCAGACCTTTTAATATTTTTGAGTGGATTGGAGAGGTGGCCTACAAGCTTGCGCTGCCACCTAGTCTAGCTGCAGTTCATCCAGTATTCTATGTTTCAATGCTCCGGAAGTATCGCGATGATCCGTCTCCTGTGTTGGATTTCATCTCAGTCCAGTTGGACTATGATTTGTCTTATGTTGAGGATCCGGTAGCTATTTTGGACAGGAAGGTTCCAAAGTTGAGGTTGAAGAACATTACTTCAGTGAAGGTTCAGTGGGGGGTCAGCCAGTCGAGGAGGCGACTTGGAGACCGAGCATGATATGCGTAGCCGTTATCCTCATCTTTTCACCACTTTAGGTATGTATACTCGTTCGAGGACGAATATTTGTTTTAAGAGGGGGAGGATGTAACGACCTGGCCGATCGTTTTGAGTATTTTAGTCCCGATCCCTCACTTATTGCCTCCACTATTCTATATTGTGATTATGTGACTTACCAGGGTGTTTTGTTTTGGTTTAGGGTGAGTTCCAGAGTGAAATGGGACACATATCCCCTAAGTTTGAGCTTTAAGTTGAAAGAGTTGACCGTAGCTTGATTTTTGTGTAGCTGACTCCGGAATGGAGTTTTGATGTTTCCAATTGCTCTTTATGGTGATTTTGGACTTAGGAGCGTGTCTGGTTGTTCATTTGGAGGTCCGTAGGTCGTTTCGGCGTGAATTGGTGAAAGTTGGAAAGTTGAAGGTTTGGAAGGTTGGAAAGTTTGACTGGGAGATGACTTTATTGATATCGGGGTCGGAAGCCGATTCCGAAAGTTGGAATAGGTCTATCATGTCAATTATGACTTGTGTGCAAAATTTGATGTCAACCGGAGTTGTTTTGGTATGAATCGACGTTAGCATTGGTTCTAGTGTTGTTTGATGTGATTTGAAGCTTCGAGCGTGTTAGTATGATGTTTTAGGACTTGCTGGTAAGTTTGGTTGAGGTTTCGAGGGCCTCGGGTGTAATTCTGACCATGTTCAGCGCGTTGCGAAACCTTAAGGATTGCTGAAGTTCTGGTTTCTCTGCAGGTCTAGTTTCCTTCTACACGTTCGCGAAGGCTTTCCCGCGTTCGCGTAGAGTCTTCATGGATTGCTGGATATTTAGCATTCGTGTTCACGAAGATGGCCATGCGTTCACGAAGGGTCAGTGGGTTTGTGCGTTGCGATCGCTGGAGTAGCGTTCGTGAAGAAGAAAGGCAGGTTGGGGGGACCTCACGCATTTCGTCTACGCGTTCGCGAGCGAGGCTTTGCGATTGCGAAGCTTAGGATCTTTGATCATCGCGTTCGCGAGTGGGTTATCGCGTTCGCATAAGAAGAATTTTGGGCAACAACATTTTTATGCTTCGCAAACGCGACGCATTTTCCCCGTTTGCGACGAAGAAATCACTGCAGCAGAACTTAAATTTCAAAACGAGGGTTCTACCTCATATTTCATAACTTGGACCTCGAGAGCTCGGTGTGAGGTGATTTTTGAAAGGAATTTCAAGGAAATCATTAGGGTAAGTAATTCTAATCCGACTTGGTCTATATTTCATGAATCTATCACTATTTTCATCACCTAATTAGGCATTTGAGTTGGAAATTTGGTCGGGTTCCAAGACGCCGGCCCAGGTTGACCTTTTGAGTTAATTTTTTATTTCTTTGCAAAAATCATAATTTTATTGTTCGAATTAGTTTCCTATAGTTTATATTTATAGTATGAAGTTGTTTTAGCTAGATTCGAGGTGTTTGAAGTTGGATAATTGAGGGAAAGGCCTACTAGTGGATTCAGTTAGTGCGATTTGAGGTAAGTGACTTGCCTAACCTTGTGGTGGGGAAATTGGGGGTTGTGATAATCGTGGTATGTGAAAGCTGTGTATACAAGGTGACGAGTGTGTACACGGGCTAAATGTAAAAATTACCGATTTTAGCTATGTAGATTCCTTTCATGCCGTAATTGAGTTACCTTAACATGTTATAGTCATCATTTCTAGTTTATTTTGACATGTCTACTTGTCTTATTCTCTTCAATTCTAATTGCCCTACATGTTTAATTGATGTTCTTTTTTCTTTTTATTCCGCATTCATTATTTAATCGCTGAACTCTTTACTTGAAGTTGTTAAATCATGGAATATCTTATTGTTGAAATTGGTAGAGATATAAAAGTCGTGATCACATTGAGGCAAAGTGTTAAGTTGTGAAGTACCGTTCTATTGAATTGTTCATTCCGGTTGTTATTGTTGAGACTCTTGTGTACATCGTGGTTGAGCCATGGACTCTTTACTGTGAAAATACTGTTATAGTTTGGTTTCTCTTGCAAGTTGTGATATTGGACACTTGAGGTGCAATTTGTGATACGCTGTGATATTAATACGCATGCGGTGGTATAAGATTTTGGGGTTAAAATACATGCGGTGAGATAAGGTGGGCTTGATACGCGTGGCTAGTAAGGGAACTACTAGTAGTCATGCGGTATGATAAAGTGGGCTAATAGGCGGGATGCTATAAAAAATGATTTTCAAAACTAAATGTAAAGGCTCCGAGGGTGGTATAAGGAAAGATTTTGATTTATTCTTGTGATTTGAGACTACGAGGCGACACCTCGGTAGTGACTCTTGTTGGCATTTCTTCGTTTTTGCACTTGTCTTTGGTTGTTGTTTCCTAAGAATATTATTATTTGTTTTCTCCATGTTGCACTAATTGCTTTAGTTCCGTGTAGCTAACCTTGATATGCTATTTGTTGTTTTGATTTCTTTACTGTCATTATTACACTGCCTTACACTTGTTCAGAATTTTATCTATCCTAGCAGAGCCTTGACCTGACCTTGTCAGTACTCTACTGAGGTTAGGCTTGGCACTTACTAGGTAGCATTAAGGTGTACTCATGCTACGCTTCTACACATCTTTTTTGCAGATCCATGTAACGACACGACCAGTCGTTTCGAGCATTTGCACTTGGCTTAGTAGTTTGAGGACATGAGTAGCTCTGTATAATGTATTATAACTTATGTGAATCGTCGATTTTGGTTTTTCAGGTAATTCGAAATCAATTTGGAAGAATGAATTTCATTGTTGAAGCTTTAAGCAGGAAGAGTTGACCAAGTTTGAATTTTTAGTATTTGACATTGGAACGAGGTTTTGATGGTTCTGTTAGGTCCGCATGGTGATTTCGGACATAGGAGTGTGTCTGGATATTTATTTTGAAGTCGGTAGTTGATATGGCTTGAAATGGCAAAAGTAGGAGATTTAAGGTTGGAAGTTTGACCGAAAAGTTGACTTTTTGGTATCGGGATCGGAATCCGATTATGGAAATTAAAATAGGTCTATCATGTCATTTATGACTTGTGAAAAAAATTGAGTTCATTCCGGGTTGATTTCATATGTTTCGGTGCGAATTGTGGAAGTTGAAAGTCCAAAGTTCATTCTAGTTTGAAGTGAGGTGTGATTCATCGTTTCGATGTTGTTATGTGTGATTTGAGGCCTCGAGTAGGTTCGTGTTATGTTATGGAACTTGTTTGTATATTCGGACAGGGTCCTAGGTGGCCCGGGTGAGTTTATGACGAGGCTCGGATAATTTTTGTTCCATGTTGCATTGTTGGAGGTATGCTAGTTCTGGTGTTTCTGCGGCAGAATGGGTGCAGATGTGAGTCTGCAGATGCGGATAGTTGCTAGCAAAAGTGCAAGTAAGCTTGGCTGGGGAAAATCTCTTTTGATTATATTTCAATGTTTTATCTTCATTTTTGGCAATTGGATTGTGGGCTATAAATAGAAAAGTTGGGAATTTTAGCCTTATGTCTCATAAAGTGAGTTTTTAAGTTTTGAATGTTGACTCGGAGTCAGATTGGAATGAAACTAGTATTGTTGGACTCGTAATTGAATGAGTTGTCGAATTTATTGAGTTTCATTGGGTTCCGAGGCACGGACCCGGGTTGGGCTTTTTGGTCGATTTTGGGTTTTTTATTAAGATTCGACCTTTATCAATTGGAATTGTTTCCTTGGGTTTTACTTGATGTATTTGAGTTGCTTTTGGCTAGATTCGAGCCATTTGAAGGTTGGTACGCGCGGGATGGCATTGTGGAGAATCGCTTGGCTTGCTCGTTATTGGTATTGGCGTGTTCGAGGTAAGTAACACTTCTAAATTTAAGAGTTGAGGGTATGAAACCCTTAACTTCGTGTTATGTGTTTGTTGTTGAGGTGACCGGCGCGTGGGCGTATACCGTGTGAATTGTAACTCCGTTATTTCTATGGTGTTGTGTAGTTACCTGAACTTATCTGTAAACACGAAATCTCTACGTACTAGAGCTATTGAGCTGTGATCCATGTTAGAAACCATATCTTGGCTACATACTTATTCAGTTGGGACCCACTAGGGTCATTACTGTTGTGGAGTTATTTGCTTACATTGCAATTTCATGCTCAGTCCTGTTCATTCATTGCATATCATATCTCAATCTTTATTGTTACTTATTGATACATCATATCATTATTTTTGGGCTAGTTTCATGACATTGTCAGCCCGAGTTACCGGAGAGATTGATGACTGAGTGAGGCCGATGGCCTGTTTTTGAGATATTGATACTATAGCACGTGAGTTGTCCGTGCGGATCCAGATATTGATACTATAGCATGTTAATTGTCCGTGCAGCACGTGATTTGTCCGTGTGGATCCAGATAATGACATTATAGCATGTGATTTGTCCCTGCTAATTATAGCGCTTGGGCTGAAGGAGCCCCTCCGGAGTCTGCACAAAATCCTAATGAGCGCAGGTATCTATTGAGTGCGAGTACGAGTGCCGTGTGATTGGGAGGACTGAGTGGATTAATACTCTGAGAGTATGCATATGGTTGTTCACTATGTTGCATTACATTGACATGAACACTTGACATACAGTCATAGAGAAGCATTTTTCTCATGCCATACGATATTGCGTCATTCATGACTTCACATGCACATTGACATGTAGGCATAGATATGTACTTTTCCTCATGCCATTTGATAATGAAGCATTTACATGTTGAACAGTTTTGGAAGGAAAAATCATGACTTTTGCAAACTTACTCATATTTTGGTGTTTTCGGTAAAAGATATGGGTTTTCACTGATATACTTGTAAAGCATGCCTATTTTCTGGAATTGTGAACGAGCTGAACATTATATTTCTGAATTAATTCCTGTACCTCTTTTTATTATATTATTATGAGCTGTTGTTGGCTATTGATGTTGGGCTTTGACATGTGTTCCAGCTCGTCACTACTTTCAACCTAAGGTTAGGTTTGTTACTTATTGAGTACATGGGGTTGATTGTACTCATACTACACTTCTGCATCTTGCATGCAGATATTGGATGCTGATGTTGCCGTGGTCGACGGGAGCGGGATTTGAAGATGTACCTGTATTCCAGTTGTAGCTGCTTCTTCTTCATGGTAGCCTTAGATTTATAGAAGTCTGTTTATGTACATTTTGAACAGAGGATATATTTATTTCCTACCAATTTGTAAATTCTAATCTTAGAAGCACTCGATTTGGTACTACCAGTCCTTGGGAAATTCTTGTATAAAAGCGGTTGTAATCTCATTTCTTTCATACTAAATCTCATTTAAATTGGTTAGTTGTTAATTGGCTTATTGGACGGGTTGGGTTAGGTGCCATCACGACTAGGTGGATTTTGGGTTGTGACAATCCAAGTACCTCCTACTAGTCCAAGCATCAGTGATTTGAGTTCGTGCGTGGAGACTTCAAGGTATACCTATCAGCGTCTGCAAGCCTCGGAGTCCCCCCTCTTCCTAGATTATTAATTTCCTTATCCTTTATTAGCCACTAATGTATAGAGATATTCGGTATTACGTCATAGAGCTTATGACTTGTATTTCGCCGGGTTATGACAATTATGAATATACTGAGTTGTGGAGATTTTCTTTATGCTAGTTGTTGCATTTTGAGACTTTAATTATTATTTCAGTTATCTCTGTATAAATGTTAGGCTTACCTAATCTTAGAAACTAGGTGCAATCAGACATCCTACGGAGGGAAATTGAGATCGTGACTGTACCACAAATATATATAGCTAGGTAACTGGAATCATGTGAATAGATGAGAAGATTCATTACCAGATGGGCTATAGTAACTGAAGTTTGCAGGAAACAACTCGAATAATTCTGCTTATCATTTCTGATAAACCAAACTCTTGCATATGAGAGATCAAATTATTTCAAGAAAGTAGAAAAAAGCGCTGAGCAAACAAAAATTAAAAGGATAGAGACAATGAAGTTAGGAATATATCATTATTCTTTGTAGTTATCATCCAATTCACACCCTCTGATTTAGCACACAACAACCATGAAATTACAAAACTAGAAGGTGCGAAGAGAACCCAGAAAAATCACCGAATGAAAAAAAAAATGAAGAAAGGAAGACGTTGCTCCAAAATGCACACGTAAATATACGTGATCGACAAAGAATAAAGTGATAAGTAGGTTATCGTTCCCACGAGGACTTGTGATTTACTATTAATTAAATTAAACTCAAATAATTAATCTATTCAAGTGATTTCTAAATTGTGATTATTTAATTAGAACTAATCTAGAGTAATAAACTAAGAAATTAAAGGAAACAAGTCTGCCATCTTAGAGATGAATTCAATGGGAGAAAGTATTCTAGAGCTATGGGTTAGCTAACAATCCCGTTGAGTCTTCCACTTAAACTGTCTAATTAATTTATCTGGTTTATTGATTGACATGTTTAATATTACTCATAGCATTCTCCTCAAGTATGACTCGCCTATTCAAGCTAACCTAATACCTATATTCCTATGGAATTATGATTAACAAGAATGCATTAATAATTCCCATATAGTAACCAAGCAAGGCAATTATGTATATCCCTATCCTAACCACAAATTCGTTCCTGATGCTCAGGTTCAAGATCTGCTCTACTCAATCTTATATGCAATCTAAAATTCCCTCTCCCAAGTTCAATACTAGATTCATAGATAGTATTCAATTGGTGATAAGCAATCAAATAATTAAGAGTAAGATTGAATAAATAATCCAATATGATAAATTAATAAGAAAAATTTAAGCTTCAAACTACAACATTCATGTAGCACCCCACAACTCTAGAACTAATAAACTACAAAATTAAATGAACAGAAGAGAAGAAAAACTAGTTAGAAGCATCCTCCAAGCGTGGATTGTGTTCTCGTACGTGGATTCTCCTTCAAAGTATATTAGATTTAGGACCCATTTTATACGATTTGGGACTGTGTAGGGCTGAAATAACCTTATCCCGGGCGAAATAGAAAAAATCTCGCAATGGAGTGTCCAGACCCGTGCCTCACGCTGGCCTATTGCTGAAACCAGTGACGTTTTTGCTTGCTTCGTTTCCAATTACTTTATTTGAATTGTATTTCCCTTTTTTTTTTGTTACACTTGCGGGGACAAAGACCAAAGGGTGTCCTCCTTTTGTCCCCTTCCTTTTTATTCTTTTAATTTTCTTTCTTTATCTTCCTCGTTTTATTCAATTTTACTCGAAATTTCTTCATCAACTTTATTTTACACAGTTAAAATATAATATTAATCATAAAGTAGTATAATTATTACTCAAAAGATAATTAAAAGTACAAGAATGTGAGGTAACAATGGTTAAATATATGCATTGGCCGAACATCACCACCCCCACTTAAACTCTTACTTGTCCTCGAGTAAGCATTTTAAAGCCACTCTCAATAAATCAAGCCTAGAAACACCGCCACTTCAGTTGATACTAACAATTAGGTCCTATAGCAACTCAAACCATGCGAAATACACTTCCAGATCATCATGCAAGATATACATACAAGTAACAAACAAACAACAAACTTCTAACCTCCTAATCTAAGAGATGGACTCTCACTCACCAAATTTAAGCTCGCTCACTACTCTGTCAAGTAAAGCTAATAACTCCACCTATCCATACAGTAAAATCAAAGAATGAATATAAATTAAGGATGTAGATCAATAAATAACTCTCGCACTCATAAACGAGTTCACATGTATGCACAAAGAACAATAAGCTTGCCCATTATGTACATCTCCACTAATTAAATATGCTCGAATAAAATCAAATAGGACTTTAACGGGTTGTAATATTGGCTAGGGGACGGGTAGGAGAACTATATAATAGTGACTTACACTTCCCTAATCACTTTACACTTTTTAGACTTCATCACCCATTATTTTCATCTCCTAATTTTATTTTCCATCCCTCTCTTAATCAATTATTTTACAAGTATTTCCCTCATATCAAGACCGTTTCATTTTTCTTAAAGCAATTTTTTTTCATTCTCTTTTTTTCATGTCACATTCTTGACAAGAGGGCATTTTTATCACTTTTCAGCTATCACTGGTCACCATTTATCACTTAATCATCCCTTTCTTCAAATTTATCAGTTACTATCACAGTCTAAGTAATAGTGCTCAAGGAAGCAGGGTGTGCAAGGGATTCAACAAAGAATCAAGGCAAAAATACGATTTTTAAACAAAAGGCTACAAGCTCAAAGGGCTAACTAGTGGTAAAATATCTTAAAAAGCTAAAATTCATAAGACATATCAAAGAAAGCAAATCATCATCTTCTAAATAGACCAATACTTTTAGTTCACTTCAATAACATGCAGAGCAAGTTCTAAACTAAGATGCAAAACATGAAATATATGTAAGAAATCCTCACCACATATGGCACAAGTATCAATTAAGATGGATTAATTCTACTCTAAAATAGGATCATAGCGAACGACAAAATAAGAATAAGTTATATACAGAGTCACAACCCTGAGTCTAGGTGTCAAAAAGTCTGCTATTCTGACTTAACTCAAGCACTCACAAGAAAGTACTACTCAAGTTCAGCCTAAATATGCTAGTATCAAACAAGTCACAATGGGTCTATCTTCTCTCACTTTTACTACTCCAAAAAAAAAAACTACTTCTAAAAAAAATTAATCCTAAAAATAAAAATTACCCATTCAAGTTATATCCCCTAGAAAAGAACAGATGCACAAAGAAAAACCAAGGGAGTTATTACCTAACTAAAACGTAGTAGAAACAAAAGAGAAAATATTTCTTTTTATTGGACTTTAATCCCTCTAGAAAGTTGTCCACAAAATTCATCGTCTGGAAAAATTCAAATTTTTTGATTTTTGATTTTTTTCTTTCGAAATACCACTACACCAAGAAAGAGTACTACAACTAAGCTAAGATAGCACATAATATAGCCTAAACAATCTTCCCACCCCACACTTAAAATTGTGCAATGTCCTCAATGCATCCAATAAATAACAAGAGGGTAAAAGAGACTCCCTGGTAGGTAAAAGACCTAAGTATTAGGAGCTCACGGGATACTCGGAATTCTCCCAGGTATGGTCCTTTTTGCGGGCACCCCACACTTAGTTTCAACCACCTGCTCGATTTTTCACATGCATATTGGGTTTGATTTCATTCTCCTACTCCTATAGAATAACCAAACAACACTACAACAATAACACAATAAAAGAATAATAAAAAATAAAAATAAAAAATAGAATTGGGTATACTCCAAACAAGCATCTTATTGATCATCGTGGCACGACTTACACCAACTTCACCACTTTTTTCTTCCACTTTGATGATATGAATTGTGCCCCTAATTTTGATTCAAGCTTGCGATAATGATTCTGGGGTGATGCTACGTATACGAAAAAAAAGACCAAGCAAATAATGTCGCATCCTGCACTTCTTGGCCTTTATGTGAGGAATATCATTTTGTTTCTTTGGCATCGCAAATTTCAGAATATATGTACTTTGTTCCTCATCCCTAGACTCCTCCATAGGCTCGACGTAACGATCCGACCGGTGGTTGCGAGCATTTACATCCGGGTCGGTGGTATGAAGTCATGAGTAGCTTCATATGGTGTATTATGACTTGTGTGTATCATCGGTTTTGGTTTTCGAGTGATTCCGGATTGATTTGGAAGAATAATTCTCAAATAGGAAGTTTTAAGTTGGAAGAGTTGACCAGTTTGTCTTTTGTGTATTTGACCTCGGATCGGAGTTTTTATTTTTCCGTTAGGTCCGGTTATTGATTTGGACTTGGGCGTATGCCCCAATTTGCATTTGGATATTTCTAGAAGGTTTTAATTTTAATTGGCTAAAGTTGGCAATTAGAAGGTTTTGAAAGTTCATAGGTTTGACTGGGTGTTGGCTTCAATTTTAATGAATTCGGATTACTGTTCTAAGAGCTGGAATAGGTTCATCATGTCATTTGGGACTTGTGTGTAAAATTTGAGGTTATTCCGAATTGATTTGATAAGGTTTGACACGAGTTTTGGAAGTTGAAAGTTCATTAGGTCCTTAATCTTGATTTGATGTGCGATTCAGGGTTTTGATGTTGTTATGTGGGATTTGAGGCCTCGGTCAGGTCTGTATTATATTTTGGGACTTGTTGGTATGTTCGGACAAGGTCCCGAGGGGCCGGCATCCGGCACGGGCAGATGTACCTGGATCTGCACAAAAAAATATGGAGAAGCGTAATATGAGTACACCATAACGGTACCCAGTAAGTATCAAGCCTAACGGTAGTGTAGTGATGAGGCCAGATCAAGACACCGACTAGGATAAGAAAACTGAACAGAATATATCATAGTCTAATAATGGAAAGCGAGGAAGTAAATAATAGATAAGCATTTCAATAATGTAAACTAACAACGAAAATTTAAGCGATAAAAGAAACCTGTAGTGAACACATGATGAAACAACAAGTAGTCACACACGGACAATTACAAGTAAGACAATGAAGAAAACAACAAGAGTTGTGAAAACCATCAAGCCTCCTTTAGCATGGAATGTACAACAAGAATCATAACCGAGGTACCCCGCCTCATATTCACATTTCACAATTCAATCACAATCTTTCCTTATATCACCGCGTGAGTCTTGCACTTCCTTTTAAAAAGATTTCCCGAAATAACTACATACATTTTAGCCCCCTATCTCACCGCGTGGAATTAAGTAATACCCTTACTAGCAACACACGTATAAATCTCACCTTATGTTACCGCATGCGTGTCAACCCCTATCTGTATACCACCGCATGCGTATCAATATCACAACATAATAATTAACTCGCATCACATGTGTCCATATGCCACGACACTTGCCAAATCAACAGTACCAATGTTACCACAATGTATAGCCCATTGCTCAAGCACAATATATACAAGAATCTTAATAACAACAACATGAATGAGGAATATCAACAAGGAAAGATACCTCAACAATTAACAACTTCAACCGCAATGTGATAATGGCTTTTACAACTTCAACACCAATAACCCTAAAAGAAGATATTACATGAAATAACAACTTCATGTAAGAGTAATTCAACAATAAAAGGGATAACAAGACAATAAGGGAGGTAACAACTTCAACTAAAACATATAAGAGAAATTGCAACAATAAATGATAGAACAAGTGATAACGTCAATTAGAGCATGCGAGAGTAAATTTAACGGTGAAAGGTGTAATATTTTACAACAAATTCAATTAAATACATGAAAGAAGTCTAAAAGTATAAATCAGTCAAAATGCCACATATAGCCTGAGTACACACTCACCACCTTGTGTACACGTCTTCCACATAGTAAAATTAATACAGAACAACCCAAATCCTAAGGGGTAGTTTTCCAACACAAGGTTAGGCAAAATACTTACCTCAACTAGGCCAATCAACCATCAAAAATAGCTTTTCCCCTAAAATTCGCCTCCACACGGCTCAAATCTAACGAAAAATGACTTAATATCAACAAACAATGCAAGGGAAACCAATTACAATAGATAAAGCTTGGATCTTTACACAATTTCAAAATGTTTAAAAAAAAAATCAACCCTCGGGCCTGCCTAATCAAAATCCGAGTCCAAGGATAGATTCTGACTACCCATAACCCCACGAGTCCATACATGTGTTTTGTTTTCAAATCTGAGTCCAAATCGACTCTCAAAATGCAAATCTTCATTTTTTCAAAACTTTGACAAAAATCCCCAATTTTCCTCTTTGATTCTCATAACTTTAATGTTAAATCTAAGATATAATCATGAAATATAGTTGGAAATTTATTAGAATCACTTACCTAATGTTTGTAGATGAAAATCCCCTTTCTAAATCTCGTCCTACCGAGTCTAGGGTTCTAAAATATAAGAATTATATGAAATGCCGACTCTCCAAACTTTTGTTTATAGTTGCAGAAGTCTGCGAACCCAGTGTTGCAATTGCAAAGAATTTCTCGCAATTGCGGCTATTGACAACCTAAGTGCGAAGTCGCAAATGCAACATTGCGAAGCCTGCTCCCTTCGTAAATGCGGAACTTTTGTCACAAATGCGAGCCTACCCTTTACCTAACCTTCTTCGCAATTGCGATCCAGGTATCGCAATTGTGATACCTAAGGCATTAGTAAACCAGCAATCATGTTTCAGCTCAAAACCATTTTGAAGCACGTCTAAAACTCATCCGAGCCCTCGGGGATCCAAACCAAACATCCACACAAGTCTAACAACATCATATGAACTCGCTTGCACGATCAAAATACAAAAATAATATCTAGAACTATGAATCAGACATCAAAACGCATGAATTTCAAAGAAAAGTTCAAGAACATTTAGAATTGCAACCAAGCGTCTGAATTCCATCAAATCAACTCCAAATGATACCAATTGCAGACAAGTTCCCATATCAAAACAGACCTATTCCAAGTCCTAAAACTAAACTCCAAATCCGATAGCCAAAAGTCAACCTACGGTCAAACTTGAGAAATCTTCTAAACCTCAAATTGCCAACTTTCGGCAAAACAACAAAATTAACCTACGGACCTCCGAATTTGATTCCGGGCATACGCCCAACTTCCAAATCATGATACGAACCTATCGGAGCTATCAAAATGCCGTTTCGGGGTTGTTTTCAAAAAAGGCAATCTTTGGTCGACATTTCTAACTTAGGCTTCTAATCAAGACGCTAAGGGTCCAAATTCAACCCAGAACCTTCTCGGAACAAAACTAACTAACCCCGCAAGTCATAAAATCCAAAATGCACATGTGTGAAGCATCAAAAGGGGAAATGGGGTACAATTACATAAAATTACCAGTCAGGTCGTTATAGTTTCTTCAAGCATAAATGGTACCACATTAAGAAAATGAGCTCTAAATTTTGTTTTGATTGAAGCATTGGACCCGTATCATAATTATGGAGCCATAGCAAAAAGAATAGTAAAATTTGGTGTAAAAAATGGCGCGCAATAGTGGAAATGACAGCAAGAAACAGCAGGTACGACTTTTTGGGCACAAAAGCGGAAATCCCACTGTATAAAAAACATACTACATTCTTTTTGTATTTTGAGCATATCTTATGTTCTAGAGCTTTGATTGAGGTTATTTTCGCAGCATTCTTTTTGTCTTTTCATGGGCATCAGTATGTAACCTTGATTTTTGTATTTTAACATGATTACATTAGTTAATTTGTGAATTAATCCATATTTAAATTTGAGAATTAAGATTTTTATCAAAAACTTTTCTAAAGTTAATAATTAAATTTTGGACATCGATTCGGAGTCGGAATTGGATGAAATTAATATGGTTGAACTCGTTTATGAATGGACTGTCGGAGTTTGTGAGTTTTGTCAGGTTCCAAGGTGCGGGCCTGGGTTGAATTTTTGGTTGACTTTGAGTATTTGATTAAAGATTCGACCTTTATCACTTGGGTTCTTTTCCTATGGCATTATTTGATGTTTTTGAGTTGCTTTTGGCTAGTTTCAAGCCGTTCGGAGGTTGATTCGCATGCGATGGTATTTTTAGAGCATTTTTTTGCGTTCTCGGTATTTGTTACAACTTGTTCGAGGTAAGTACCATATCTAAAATTTGATTTGATTGTAATTAACCCTAGGAATTATGTTACATAAGATGTATTGAGGTGACGCACATGCTAGGTGATGAACATTCATATGTGCACCAGGATGTTCATGAGTTCAGTGGACTTTAAACTATTACTATCATGCTTTATTATATGTATGTTTTCATTACTCACTTTATTATTTGAGCTTTGATTCATATTAGAAATCATGTTTAGGATATGTGCTTATTTGGTTGGGACGTAACGGAGCTATTCTTGCTGTTTTGAGTTGTACGCTATTGCTGCAGGGTATTTACTTAGTCATAATTCCTCATTTGCATGTCATATCTCAGTCTCTGAACATTAATCATTTGCTACATCATACATGTTGTTGTCTTTCACATGCGATACTATTTTGACGGAGTTCTATGAAATTGTGGGCCCTTGAGACTTGAGTGGTTGTTGACTGATGTAGGTCACAAAGCCGTGTTGTGAGTGATATATTGGTCGGGTTGCACGCCACAACAGGCCTTATTGGCTATTGAGTGTTATTTGGATCGAATTGCATGCTGCAACAAGCCATATTGGCTTTATTGTTATTTGGATCGGGTTGCACACTACAATAGTCCATATTGGCATATGATTCGCGCTTGGGCAGGATCTGCCCCTCTGGAGTCTGGCATGCTAGCAGTGGGCGTAGGCACGGTGATATATACACGTGCTTTGGTGAGGGGTTTTTGAGCCAGGAACCCATACAGTGTTGAATGATTGTGTGTGTGATGGGATAGGGGCATTTGAGCCAGGCACCTTGAGTGTGTTGAGAGTGAGTGTACTTGATGATTTTAATGGGATATTATTGACTTGACATGTATATTTGACATGTAGGCATAGAAATATATTTTCCACATGCTAGCTGATAAACAGATGATATTGACTTGAGTTGTATATTTGACATGTAGGCATATGGATATATTTTTCTCATGCTAGATGGCAACATGATGTTATTGACTTGACATGTATATTAAACATGTAGGCATAGAGATGTATTTTCCTCATGCTAGTTGGTAAGTAAAATGTCTTATTTGTTCTGGATATTTTGGGAAAAGTGCCAATTTTCTAATAAACTCATATTTTAGTGACTTCGGTGAAAGGTTCGACCTTTAATTATTAAACTTGTAAAGCATGTATAATTTTTCGTATTTAGGAACAAGCTGAATATGATAATTCCTATGAGTTATTTACTGTTACTGTCATCATTATACCCTGTGTTGTTACTGGTTGCTATTGTTGGACACTGACCTTCTTCCGAGCTCGTCACTGCTTTCAACCTGAGCTTAGATTTTATACTTATTGAGTATATGGGGTCGGTTGTACTCATACTACACTTCTGCACCTTGAGTGTAGATCTTGGATCCAATGATGTGGATGATGAGAGCTGGTGTTGATTATGTACATGTTGTCCGAATATAGCTACCACTTGCCCTTGGTAGTTTAGATTGAAATTCCTTTTAGGTACATTTCAAATAGATGTCGTATTTATTTTTGTACCAGCTTTGTTAATCTAAGTCTTAGTGGCTCATGACTTGTATTACAAATCCTTGGGGTATTATTTGGAAATCCAGTTATTTCACTTGTAAATTTCTTATTAATCTCATTATAATTGTATTGACTATTGTTGGCTTACCTAGCGGGTTGAGTTATGTGCCATCATGGCTAAGTGGAGTTTAGGTCGTAAAAAGTTTGTATCAAAGCACTAGGTTTGCAGGTCCTACGAGTCATAAGCAAGTACATAGTAGAGTCTTGCGGATCGGTATATTGACGTCCATACCTATCTTCGAGAGGCTATAGGGCATATGAAAAAAATTCCCCATCTTTCTTTCCTCATCATGCATCATTGATTTAGATTGAAGCGTATATCTTGAAATCCCTTCTATTCACTTGTATGTTAAGTGAGTTCTCGGTATTAGTTGTGCATCAACGGCTTGTGATTCCATAGATGATGCACGAAATGTGTCTTCTGCATTTTGGTGATGGGCTAGTCTAGAGGACTTGAGGCCAGGTTCAGACCACAACTTGGACTCGGTAATTTCAGTTGTGTGGGTATGTTCTTTGAACTTTTGTGTCTGGTAGTATCCTTAGGTGTGGGATTGATGGCTTAGTGAGTGGTTGGGTAGTAATATGATGAGTACTATGTGACCGAGGTCTGTGCTTAGATGGTTTAGATGTGATGAGAAGAGTTTGCTTGGGATGTGAAAAAGACCACAGATGCTTGATTTTTGTCTTGATGTATTATATAGTCTTCACTTATAAGGGTGTTAGGGACCTTTCATGTTGTTCACCTGTGGAACGAAGTAGATTCTTATGTCTTGATGACAAGTTCAGAATTGGGAGGATTTAGCAATTGATTAGTGGTTGCGACTAGGATGAGGTCATAGATAGATACCATTTTGATGCTGAGTAGGTGGATTATCACATGCGGTGTAGCCTACAGATGTGTGATTCTTATGATGTTTCTGTGGAGAGTTTCTTTCTACCAGTAGGCTACATGTGTTACAATTTGATTTTGGATCGCTTGAAGGAGCTCGCACGACTATCGCAAGGATGGATATGCGCTTAGCAGATGATAAGAGGTACTTTATGATTAGTGCTGCATGATCATATGAAGGATTTGTTGAATTACTGTGCCAGATTATGGCAGTGATTGACTAAGGGTATTATGGGTTATTGGATATTATGTTCTATGGCTTCGATCCAAGTGGGGGAGTCTATAATCGAAGATCAAATTGCATGGTTATTTGTTATATTGGTTTTGGTCTGAGGCATATTTGAGGATGACTTGAGCAAGGAAATTGTTGGATGCATGATATGCTATGCTTTGTGGGAATACTAGAAATCTTATAACGATTCGAGTTTGTTATTCGTAGTGGAGGTAGTGAGCATGAAGTAGGGATTCACTCAATTTCTTTGAGACATGAAGTACTTATTTAGGCATTTGGATGCTAATGGAGCACAAGTCGTTCGGCTCATTTTTGCGGTGCATTTGAGATTAGAGTAGTGTGGATGACTATCAAGAAGGTTCTAATGGGTTCAATATTCATATGTGGTATTTAAGAAATTTTCATATTTGTAAATGGCTAAAATATGAGATTTGCATTGGGTGGTGTCAGGACTCACAGTATTTTTGTATCATTATGGATTCTACATTTCAAAATCAGAGAGGTTGAGGAAAGAACTTTAAATTCACAATAAGTTCTCTTCAGAGTGGGAATCTCGGATGCAGTATTTTCGGGTGCTTAAGAGGGAATACAGTGAAAAGATCTCTCGCGGTGAGCTTTAGGTAAAGATCGTGGTGTACTGACAAGGAGGAGTGTTAACTTGAAGGAAATTCGAAAGGAACTCGGAGAAATAGGACAGCTTTGTAGTAGGTTGGATCAGCATGGCAACGAATATGATCGATTTTTTTGGTTCTTATGATATGATGAGGCTTTATTGGTGTTTTGTGGCAATACTCTTGGGTTGGTGATCTGCGTAACTTGGTTGAGTTGGGATTCAGTTATGATGGCTTGGTCTTGTGCTAATGGGTTTTGAAGAGTTCGCAATGATTTCTACCATTGCTTGAGACAGATGCCTTCTACCGGCATGAGGAGTATGTTGCGTGTTGTGATTTTCTCTTGGATGGGAGTCAGGTAGAAGGTTTATGGCTGATAAGTTGTGTATCATATTTGTGATTTGAGGTTGATAATAGGGTTCTCGTGTTTCCTATGATGGAATGATAGATATGGTGTGACGTGTGGGTTTGAGATTTGCATGTATGAATTTGCAGTATTGTTTTGAAGGGAAGGTCATGAGTTCTAAAAGGCATAAACAGTTTCAGACGTTTATAAGTATGCCGGTACTATCTGGTATCACCTAAGAAGGGTGCGCATTTTAGAAGGCGCACCGTGTTTTGAATTGCGGATGCTTGACTGGTATTACGGTAATAGCCTGGTTGATTGACTCCTGATGTTCAGATTTTGCTATGTGGCATGAAATAATTAAGGATGTATTTCTCGTGAGATGATTGTGCTTGAGAGACGTGTCAGTTATTTGGATAGTCGAGTCAGGATCAGATATGGATATTTTTGTATTCTTGTGATTTGGAGACCGGGAGTCTTAGAGGTGGACTATTCCTTGGTTGTACACTATGAAGATATGGCTAGAGTTAGATAGCTGATGGTATGTGTTATGGATAGGTTTTAGTGGATCTTTGGGAAGGTTATCTACCTATTTCGGGAGGATCGAAATCGATTGGAGGCCACTGGTAGGCTTAATGAGAATGTGTATTCTACATCAGGTCAGATTTGTTTACTCAGCACGGCTATTATTGAGGAGTGTGTCATTGGTTAGAGTTGATCTTATTAGTTTTTGATATGTTTCGTGACTTCTCCTATGCTACGATAGATTGTGATACTGTTGAATGCTTACACACATTATGCGTATCTGTTTGGGCCTAGTGACAGAATTCGAGCGAGATGACTCTTGGGGTATTGAACAGTTGGTGGCGCTTTATTTATGGTCTTCCTGTTGATGATATATTATGCTATCTGTTTCTCCATGGTTATGGTTATACCCTTTTTGTGTTTGTTGTGTAATATGCATCTGGTTGTTGATTGTGAGCATCATGGCTCGAGGTATTCCATGTGGACCGGTGTTTGGATTGGATGCAGAATTAAGTTGGAATATGATCCTCTGTTCTTATATCATGTGTTTTTTTCCTCCCTTGTGTGATGGGCTACCAACATTACTCTTTGTGGTGGTATCTATTAAGCTTGCGGTATGGTTCTCTCATCTAATTCTCTTTCCATCATTGGGTATATTCAAGTTGTTGTTTGTTTGATGTATGTATTTTATGGTATGTGGCACTAGGTGGTATTGGTGTGGCATGTTGATCGTGTATCCTGTACTGATTAGGTGAGGTTATTGGACCTATAATGAGCGTTATCGGATTGGATTAAGGCAAGTTGGGGGAATAATGTCATTTGTTAGTTTAAAATTTCGTTATGGTTCTTGTCGGCCGAGAGGGCTCTATGACTTATTGATCTGAAGGGTGGTTATGAGTTTCTACATGTTTCCTTCATCCTTGGCAATGTACAAAGGTTCAGAGCGAGATTTTATTTGATATAAGGTACATTATCGGTACTAAGTTTGTGATAGGCAGCTATTGTGGCTGCAAATATTGCTATGAGCATCTAAGTTATATGGTATATCATGTGATTATATCTTGGGTTGTTGTTATGGATTAATTACTCATGTGATTATATCTTGGGTTGTTATAGCTTGTTCAAAATTACTTAGTGTTTAGATGCGAGAATCGGGTCTTACAATGGATTCAGGATGTTGGACATTTGATTCTAAGGCTTTTGGACTAAGGTTGAAGTAAGGATCTTAAGTTATGTTGGGGTTGTCATGCTTACAGGGTTTGGAGTGAGGTGGATCACCCATGAGTATGCGTATGGTGAGTTAATTAAGTGATTTGATGGCTTTGTTATGACTCTTGGCACGTTCTCGGACGAACATACATTTAAGCAGGGGAGAATGTAACAACCTGATCGGTCATTTCGAGCATTTAAATCCAGTTTTGTGGTTTGAGGTCATGATTAATTTCATATGGTGTATTGACTTATGTATATAGTCGGTTTTGGTTTTTGAGTGATTCCAGATTGATTTGGAATAATGATTCTCAACTAGGAAGCTTTAAGTTGAAAGAGTCTACCAAGTTTGACTTATATGTATTTGACCTCGGATCGGAGTTTTATGGTTCCGCTAGGTCTAGATGGTGATTTTGGATTTAGGCGTATGTCCCGATTTGCATTTGGATGTTTCTAGATGGTTGTGGCTATAATTGGCGAAAGCTAAAAATTTGAAGGTTTGGAAAGTTTATAGGTTTGACCGGGATTTGACGTCGATGTTATTAGATTTGGATTATTGTTTTGAGAATTGTAACAGGTTCATTATGTCATTTGCGACTAGTGTGCAAAATTTGAGGTCATTCCGAGTTGATATGATGTAGTTCGGCACAAGTTTTGGATGTTGAAAGATCATTAATTCCATAGCTTGATTTGAGGTGTGATTCATGGTTTTGATATTTTTATGTGGGATTGAGTCCTCGAGTAGGTCCGTATTACGTTTTGGGACTTATTGGTATGTTCGTATGGGGTCCTGAGGGACTATAGTGAATTTAGGATTGTGTTGCGCTCGTTTTTGATGTTTCCACGTCATCTCTTCAAGCATAAATGGTACCATATTAAGAAAATTCGCTCCAAATTATGTTTTAATTGAACTATTAGATCCTTATCATAATTTCGGAGCCGTAGCAAAAAGAATCGTCGAGTTTGGACATCGTATGAGGGAGTTATGCCTATTTTATTATCGGAGAAGGTAGTTGTTATTGATGCTTCGCAGATGCGAGGTGGGGTCAGCATTTGCAACCCCACAGGTGCGAAAAATTATCCTCAAATGTGGAAATGACAGCTAGAAGATCACAGGTGTGGCTTTTTGGGCGCAAAAGCAGAAATCCTTGGGTATAAAAAAAATCAGACTGTATTCCTTTGGTATTTTGAGCATATCTTGAGTTCTAGAGCTCCGATTGAGGTGATTTTCACGGTGCACTTCTCGTCTTTACATGAGATGTATTGGGGTGATGCACATGCTAGGTGATGGGCATGCACGCACAAGGATGTTTCATAATTTGAGTGGACTTTAGACTATTACTTATTTACTATCATGCTTTATTATATTCGTATTTTCTTTACTCACTCACTTGATTATTTGAGCTATGATTCATGTTAGATATCATGATTAGGATATGTGCTTATTTGGTTGGGATGTAATGGAGCTATTCTTGTTGTTTCGAGCTGTACGCTGCAACTGTGGTTATTTACTCAATCATGATACCTTATTTGCATGTCATATCTTAGTCTCGAACATTAATTATATGCTACATCATACATTTCGTTGTCTTTCATATGCGATATTGTTTGGTCTAAGTTTTGTGAGATTGTGATCCCTTGAGACTTGAGCATTTGTTGACTGATGTGGGCCGTAGAGCCGTGTTGTGAGTGATATATGGATCGGGTTGCACGCTACAATATGTCGTAGTGGATAGTGAGTGTTATTTAGATCGGATTGCATGCCGAAACATGCCATATTGGCTTTATTGTTATTTGGATCGGGTTGCACGCCTCAACATGCCATATTGGCTTGTGATTAGCGCTTAGGCAGGATCCGCCCCTCCGAATTCTGACATGCCAGCAATGGGGGCAGGCACAACTATATATACACGTACTTTGGTAAGGGGCTTTTGAGCCACGCACACGTACAGTGCTAAGTGATTGTGTGTCTGATGGTGAGAGACATTTGAGACAGGCACCTTGAGTGTGCTGAAAGTGAGTGTATTTAATGATTTCACCCAGATATTATTGACTTAACATGTATATTTGACATTTAGGTATTGAGATGTAATTTTCTCATGCTCTCTGATAAACAGATGATATTGACTTGACATGTATATTTGACATGTAGGCATAGGGATGTATTTTTCTCATGATAGATGGCAACATGATGTTATTAACTTGACTTGTATATTTGACATGTGGACATAGAGATGTATTTTCCTCATGCTAGTTGGTAAATGAAATGTCTTATATGTTGTGGACAGTTTGGGAAAAGTCACAGTTTTCTAATTAACTCATATTTTAGTGGCTTCGGTAAAAGGTTCGGCCTTTAACTATTAAACTTGTAAAGCATGTCTAGTTTTCAAAATTTGGGAAGGAGCTGAATATGATAATT
Organism: Nicotiana obtusifolia; assembly: GCA_002018475.1. Lineage (NCBI taxonomy): Eukaryota > Viridiplantae > Streptophyta > Magnoliopsida > Solanales > Solanaceae > Nicotiana > Nicotiana obtusifolia. The sequence goes on along the minus strand of MCJB01047988.1, from coordinate 71,846 downwards.
CCTGTGAGTTATCTACAGTGACTGACATCCTTTTACCCTGTGTTGTCATTAATTACTAGTGTTGGACACGGACCTTCTTTCGAGCTCGTCACTGTTTTCAACCAGAGGTTTGATTTGTTACTTATTGAGTACATAGGGTCGGTTGTACTCAAATTACACTTCTACACCTTGCGTGCAGATCTTGGAGTCGATGCTGTGGTGAAGGGAGCTGGCATTGAAGATGTACCTATTGACCGGATATAGCTGCCAGTTGACTTTGGTAGTTTAGATTGAAATTCTGTTTAGATACATTTTAAACAGATGTTGTATTTATTTTCATATCAGCTTTGTAAATCTAAGTCTTAGTGGCTCGTGACTTGTACTACCAATCCTTGGGGTATTATTTGGAAATCCAATTTTTTCACTTATAAATTTCTTATTAATCTCATTATAATTGTATTGACTATTATTTGTTTTACCTAGCAGCTAGGGTTAGGTGTCATCACGACTAAGTTGATTTTAGGTTGTGACACTCGAATGGAGCAATTATCGTGTCACCAACCAAACACAATGTTGAAAAGTGTTTAGAAAGTGGTCCAATACGCTCCAACACTACATTCACTATACTTTTGACATCCTCATATGTATACACATTAGAGTCTTTAAGTGCAATATTATCTACTTCCTCACATTACTTTAATGTAGTTTTCTAAAAATTGACATCAATCAATAAAAATATGGTCGAATAATTGACTTTCCACTTTTAGCTCCTCAATTAGGCGTATAAGTTCCTTTTCAGTTTCACACAACTCAGAACTATTTGTTGGGCGTTAGACGCAACAACCTTTGCACGCAGTTGAGCCTCCAAGTCATTAATAGAACTGCCAAATTGGTCGATCTCTTGTCTCAATTCAGCTCAACCTTCTATAAAGTGTCACATCTCGTTCATAATTTTCTCATGGAGACTTCCATATTTTCATTTGATAATTTCTTATGCATATCAAGAATGCGAACATCATGTTCCACATCATCCAATTTGTTACTCCCGTCAAACTCATAAGAATTATTAGAATCACCATAAGAGGGGATCGGAGTAGGACACTTTGGACAATTATTCTAATTTCGACAACAAATAGTACAGGATTGAGATGGTGCACACAACTCGGTCCTAGAAATACTTTTACGATGTTGCCACAATTGGGGTCCTTTACAATATGGACAAGGATCACAAAAATAAGAATACTTACTATTCCACCACTTTTCATTCAAAGATGCCATTTAAACAAAATGTAATACTAACTACACTAAATAACAATTAAAAACTTTGATAGATGAAAGGTAAACAATCAAATCTAGTAAATTAGTTAATTTTTAAGTCCCCGACAACGACGCCAAAAGTTGTTGCTCCAAAACGAATATGCAAGTATATACATGATCGACAAGTAATAAAGTGATAAGTAGAGTATCGTTCCCATGATGACTTGTGATTAACTATTAACTAAATAAAACTCAAACAATTAATCTATAACGACCCAACCGGTCGTTTTGTGTAATTTCGCCCATTACCCCTTTTTATGCTTCACACATGTGTGTTTAAGATTTTATGAGTTGCCGGGTTGGTTAGTTCCAATCCAGGAAGCTTTCGGGTTCATTTGGACCATTTGGTTCTTGACGTAGAAGTTTAAATTAGAAATGTTGACCAAACATTAACTTTTGTTAAAATGACCCTGAATTATGTTTTTATGGATCTAATCGCTTCGTTTTGTGATTTCGGACTTGGACGTATATCCGGAATTGATTTTGGAAGTCCATAGGTTGATTTATGTTGATTTGCCAAAATTTGACAATTTGAAGTTGAAAAGTTTGACCGTAGGTTTTGTTTAGTGTTCAATTTGTAGTTTTAGATGTTATTTTTGTGTTTCGATTGCGAGAGCGAGTTCGTATGATGTTTTTTGACTTGTGTAGAGGTTTGGTTTGGAGCTCTGACGTCTTGGGTGAGTTTCTGACAAGTATCAGAGTGTTTTGGATTGAAAACTAGAAATCTGGTGTGCAGCAACCTCTGGTGTCACATTTGCGAACATCAAGTTCACATTTGCGATGGAGACAGGCTTCGCAAATGCGAAGCCAGAGTCGCAATTTCCACCTCCTCATAGGACCGACAGCAGCCACATTAGTGAGAAATACTTTGCACTTGCGAGGTTTCGCATTGCGAACTAATGTCGCAATTGCGACATATGCAGCTGATCAAAGGGGCTGGAAGTCGGGATTTCATCTCTCATTCTCACATTTTTGAACCCTAGACTCGGTAGGAGGTGATTTGGAGAGGGGACTTTCACCTACAAACTTTGGGTAAGTGAATCGAATTCTAATCATATTCCATCAATATATCTTAGATTTGAACATCAAAATCATGTGAGTCAAAGTGAAATTTGTTAAAATTTGTTAAGTTTTTGAAAAATAAAAATTTGAGTTGTGAGAGTCGATTTGGACTCGGATTTTGAAACTAATCACATATATGAACTCGTGGAGTCATGGGTAGACAGAATCTACCATTAGACCCGGGTTTTGACTGTGCGAGACCCGGGTTGACTTTTTAGAAAAGTGTAAAGATCATAGTTTTTATATTGTAATTGATTTCCCTAGCATTGTTTGATGATATTAAGTCGGTTTTGATTAGATTTAAGTTGTGTGGAGGAAAATTTGAAGGAAAAAGCTATTTACGAGTGTTGAATTAGCCTAATTGAGGTAAGTGTCTTGCCTAACTTTGTGTGGGAGAATCACACCTTAGGATTGTTATTGATTGATTCATTTGTGTTGTGTGAAAGCCGTGTACGCAAGGTGACGTGTGGGTATAAATGTTGTACGTGGTATTTGACCGATTCAGGCTACTTAGACTCTTTCCACGCTTTAATTTAATTGTCATATCATGTTCTAAATTCTCATGGTAAATATATTCTTACTTGTGTTATTCTATCCTTATATGTCTTAAATGATTTCGTTAACACTTGTTCTACATTCTAAATGATAAATTGCTATCGTGCTTTAGTTGAACTTGTTGCCTCTATTATAGTTACATGTTATCTCGTTCATTGTTGATTATCATTATTTAAAGTTATTGTCCGTGTTATCTCTTTCATTATTGATTATCATACTCGAAGTTATTGTTCATGTTATCTCTTTTTTTGTTGATTTCCATTATTTGAAGTTAGTGTTACATATTATCTCTTCCATTGTGAGATATTATTATTTAGTGTCATGGTAATACATTATCTATCATTGTTGAGTTATTGGTGTTGAAGTTTTGAAAGTTGTTATCATATTGAGGCGAAATTATTATTGTTGAAACATCTTCCTTGTTGAGCATTTTAGATTCATTGTTGTTGTCGATATTCTTGTACATATTGTGATGGAGCCACGGGCTACTACTGTAGGAGTATTGATGTTGTTGATTGTTGGCAAGTTGTGATATATGGGCATTTGTGGTGCGAGTTATTATTGTGCTGTGTTATTGACGCGCAGCGGCAGTATAAGGCTTGGGGTTAATGTGCATGCGGCAGTATAAGGTGGGACTTATGTGTGTGTTGCTTGTAGGAGAACTACATGAAGCCATGCAGCGTCATAATGTGGGCTAAAGTCTGTGTAGCTATTTCAGGAAAAATTATTTTCAAACCTATTTCAAATGTAAGGCTCACGCGGAGGTATAAGAAAAGATTGTGATTGAGATTGTGAATTGTGAATACGAGGCGGTACCTCAGTTGTGATTCTTGATACATATACATGAGGCAGTACCTTGGTGGTGATTCATATTGTACACGAGGTTGTACCTCATTGTGATTCTTGTTGTTTTGTTCTTCCTTGTTTTTATCAGTTATTGTTAGAATACAATCATTTTGGGTCTCTTTAACTGATTTCTTTATGTTATTTTCGTGCTCACAATTTCGGTATTAGTTCATGCTGTTAACTATATCGTATCAGTTATTTCTCCGTTTTCTATTATTTATAATTATTATATTTTCACATTGTCCATTTATATCCTAGTAGGTGTCTTGACGTGGCCTCATCACCACTCTACTGAGGTTAAGCTTGATACTTACTAGGTACCGTTGTGGTGTACTCATACTACGCTTCTACACATATTTTTGTGCAGATCCAAGTACGTTTGCCTGTGCTGGATGCTAGCTTTGAGTTGTGTTGCTGTGTTTAGGAGACTTCAATGTATACCTGTTCCATGTCCGCTGGCCTCGGAGTTACCTTCCTTTATTCTTATTCCTGTTGTATTTTCTTTCTGACAGTGATGTAGTAGATACTGTAGTTTTACTCTGTAGAGCTTATGACTCAGTTCCACCGGTTTTGGGGAGTGTATTATTGTTGATTATGTTTTTCGGAAGTTTATATCAGTTATTTAACCTTGTTTTAGTATTTTGTCAATTATATATGTCCAGTTGTTATTAAATGTTAGGCTTACCTAGTCGTAGAGACTAGGCTCCATCACAACATCCTACGGAGGAAAATTAGGGTCGTGACATAAACTATTCAAGCGATACCTAAATTACGATTATTTAATTAGAACTAATCTATAGTAGTAAACTAATAAATTAAAGGAAACAAGTCTGCAATCTTAGAGATGAATTCAATGGGAGAATGTATTCCAGAACAATTGGTTAGCCAAAAATTCCGTTGATTTTTCTACTTAAATTGTCTTACTAATTTATCTTACTTACTGATTGACAGGGTTAATATTACTCGTAGTACTCCCCCGAAGTATTATACGATTAACAAGAACGCATTAATACTTCCCATATAGTACACAATCAAGGCGATTAGGTATATCTCTATCCTAACCGCAAAACCGTTCCCGTTACTCAGGTTCAAGATCATGCTCTAATCAATCGTATATGCAATCTAGAATTTCCTCTCCCGAGTTCAATTCTAGATTCGTAGATAGTATTCAATTGGTGATCAAACAATCAAATAATTAAGAGCAAGAATGAGTAAATAAGCCAATATGATAAAATAATAAGAAAAATTCAAGCTTCAAACTAAAACGTTCATGTAGCACCCCACAACTCTAGAACTAATAAACTATAAAATTTAAGGAAGAGAAAAGAAGAAAAGCTAGTTAGAAGCATACTCCAAGCGTGGGTTGTCTTCCGTACAGGAATTCTCCTTCAGAGTATGTTAGATCCCCTCAAAATTTAGATTAGGACCCTTTTTATACGAGTTGGGACCATGTATCCCGAAATAACCTTGTCCCGGACAAAACAAAAAAAATCCCGCAGCGCAGCATGCAGACCAGCGCCTCACACTTGCCTAGCGCTGCAACCAGTGACGTTTTTTACTGCTTCAATTCCAATTCCTTGTTTTGAATTGTATTTCCCCCTTTTTTTTCTTAGACTTGGGGGAAGGGGTGTCCCCTAGTTGCTTCCTTCCTTTTTATTCTTTTAATTTCCTCTCTTTTTCTTCCGCGTTTTATTATATTTTGCTCCAAATCTCTTCATCTTCATACTGCTTTAATTCTACACAGTTAAAATATAATATAAGTATAAAATAATATAATTAATACTCAAAAGATGATTAAAAGTACTAGAATATGAGATAACAATGGTTAAATATATGTATTTTTTTGCCGAACATTAGAAGCATAAAAAGAACCCAACAATGGTGACCCAATAAATAAAATTTGCATGTGGACTAAAGCTTCTAGAAAAAGGGGAAAGTGAGGGGAGATACAAATCAGGGAAATTCAGGTTGAAGATGAAGGGGTTGTTTCTATGTCATATTTATTTATAGGCTTTTGTTTGTCCCTCTGTCTAAATGGTTATAATTAAAACCTAGCAATGTTAGAGCTTGAAAATGGAGTTTCCCCATCAGATTTAACATACAGAAACCATTGAATTCCAAAATTAAAAATGATAAAGAGAACTTAAAAGAATATAAGGGCTAAGATAAAACAAAAACAAACCTACTGCTAGAACAGCCAAAAAGAAAATACACCCTTGAGAGCAAAATCAAAGACTTCTCAGCGAGCCTACGGAAACTGGAAAAACACAAATGAAAACAACTAGGTTGTCTCTTAGAAGATAGTTGGAATGATCTGCAATGTACACATAGAAGAACAAGTAAATAGTTATAAGACACGTAAGGCAACTATATGATCCTAAAAGATTAGAATATCTTCAATAGTCTAATAAAAGACTTTAAGAAACAATGTTGAACCTTCGCTCTTCTAATATATAAAATTATTACAAACCACAAACCAAATGTATTGTAAGAGAAATTTAAAAAATAATTCGAAGTTAAGCTAAATTAATGTAGTTCATTAGTATTAGTATACGTTCCGTTTGAGAGGCTAACCTCTGTTAGTAGAACGATTATAAGCACTCATTTTGTTTAATTCAACATTAAATATGCTAAGCCAAATATCATAGGGGCCAAAACTAGAATTAGGCAATAACAGTGGGGCGAAACTACTAAATGAAATATTTGGGACCAAAGAAATGTGGCTAACTAACCCCTTAAATATATATCGATAGGTGAACGCCTTAGGTGGCCCGGCGCGGCACCTGCAACAATACTTGACTCTATACCTTGTTATACACCTCGTATTACATATTTATACCCTCGTATTAGTCCATGGAGTTTATTAGCATGAAAAACAATGTTTCCCATATTTCTTAGCGTGCTTTAAAGTGTTTATTAAATTCAAATAATTATGAGTCACTACACAACTGTTTCCACGATTGGAACCGTGGAGCGCGGTTTGGCCCGAGGCTCAGTTAGCTTGTCATGGCCCAAGATCTCCCTAAAGATTGTGATGGCACCTAACCTGCTCGCTAAGCAAGGCAACACTCAACCAATCAAAACAAAAGCAGGCTATACAAATCTTATGTAAAACCATAAAAAACAGAAATAGTCTCAATTTGATATCATAAATATAAAAATTTAAGAAAGGATCTAAAATCGACCACAACTGTCTATAATGGCCAAGAGTCCAATGTCACAACTATCAAAAGCATCTAACAAGAGTAAGAGTTATAAGCTGAATAGATAAGTAAGTAGGACTCCATGTGTTGCGGATCAGTCAAATAATGGAACTCACCATCTAGTCTCCTCTAGATCTCCTACTCCAGTGGATGTACAACCCTAGTACCAGCCTCAGAACCTGCACAAATATGTGCATAAGTGTACTATGAATAAAAAAAATTACGGTAACCAGAAAGTATCAAGTTTAACCTAGAAGAAGTAGTGGTGAGGGGTCAATGTTGAAACTCACCAACAGTACAATAATCAGGTGAATGCTTAATAATATAAAGAGTAAAGTATGGAATCAACAAATGAGCACAAACTCTCAAGAAATGCAGTTCATATAGAATTTAGGCATGCTTTACAGATAAGAAGATCAACTAAGATATCAACACTTCAACCCTTTCAGCAAGACATGATACATGTTAACAACACTTATTTCAAATCATTGTATGCGTCAAAACATATATATGCACGCTCAGGATCCCTTTCTCAACAACTCACATCACAAATTCATGTTCCTGACACAGACCACGTGTCCAACAAGCACCGACAATCCCATGTGCCTACGCTCACAAATACCAAGGTAATATGTGTAATAACCTCACTCTAGAGGGACGGATCCATATCCAAGCGTTGTTCATTTTACATTAATGATCAATAACCAATAACCAATATCTGCTCAAAGTGTCCATAGTGCTAAAATCATCAACTTTTCTCAATAACCAACTCTCCGCTCATGCATGTATATATGATGCAATATAATAAGGAAGTAACGGACGATAACAACAAGAACATGGATAAAAGCTCATATGGCTATGGCTAGTTATGTAAATCAATTTATCATGACGACTCAGTACACTATTTAAGCATGCACACACTTAGTCATATTAGTTAACATGAGTCATTTATGTCATAGAAGCCACCAAATCATAGTGCAAATAAGACAAGTGTATAACTACAGATTTATAATAAAGCTCAACATAGCAAGACAATCCTTTATGCTCATGACAACAAGTTATAATCTTAAGCATGCTCCTAAATCATATTTATGAAGTATCATATAGTCTTAGAATCTATTGAAATACAGATATTAACTTCACAAATCTAAGCAAAACATAATTCAAGTCAACAATACCAAATTTGGTCAAAGCCTAGCTACACATATATACTTGTCACCTCGCATATACGTGGCTCCTAAATCGAGTAACAAGTAGCAAATAGATCACCTATGGGGAGAATTTTCTGTTACAAGGATAGACAAGAGACTTACCTCCACTCGGTAAGATGAAACCTATCAACAATCTCCTAACCATCAAAATTCAACTCCAAACGACTCGAATCCGGTCAAATATAACTCAATAATTTGAAATAAAGGCATATAAATCAATCCCAAACAATAAAGTATCAATCTTTAATTAAATCCTAAAAATCAACAAACAATTCAACCTGGACTCACACGCTCAAAACCCAAGTCAAGGGATAGATACCGACTACCCATAACCCCACGAGTTCAAAGATGTTAGATTATAAAACCAAGTCCATATAGACACCAAATCCCCAAAATACACCCTTTTAAGTTGTAGACAAAAATACCAAATTTCACTTTAAAATCCCAAGTTATAGGTGTAGAATTCAATGGGGAATCAATAAATTAAGTCAAATCCAAGTGAAAATCCTTACCTCCTATGTAGTAATAATTTTGCTCTTCAAAATCACTACCTCTTGAAGTTTAGGGTTAAAAATATGAGGGAATGGGTAATATCCCGAAATTTCAACTTAAACCACCAATATGAATGGTGATCGCGACATCTCTTCGCGATTGCGAAGGCTAAAGTCACCTCCAGCTGCTGTCTCACTTCGTGAACCCGAAGTCCCTCTCACAAATGCGATACCCGGGCCTACCAAGCCTAATGAAATGCAAGCACTGCTCTGCTCTGCGAAGGCATTACATCTTCCTGATACCGCACCATCACCAATGCGGCTCCTTGCACGCGAAAGCGATGTTCTTGCTCTCAGCACTCCGCGAACTTGGCACCATCCACGTAAATTCATAGAGATAAATCCCGCCTGCCAGCTCCACTTCTCCACGATCGCAAGACTAGCTCTGCAATTGTAAATCATTAATCTACATCAGAAAATCAGCAACTGTTAACATAAGAAAATTGTCCGAAACCACTCGGGAACACATCCAAGTCCCCTGGGACCCTGTCGAACCATACCAACAAGTCTATATACCTATTCAAAACTTATCCAAATGCTCAAAACACTACAAATAACATCAAAACCAAGAATCGACAATCAAAATCAATTTCTTAAGTTCCAAAATTTATAACTTTGCCAATGTCACGACCCATAATCCCAACAAGGTCGTGATGGCGCCTCTCATGAAGACAAGGCCAGCCAATCCAACTAAACCTTGATTTAAACAGTTAAACAACACAAATTAATACAAGTACAGATTAATAACAGAAATTAGCGGAAAAATATAGAGAACCATCCCGACTACAGCCCTCAGATCGGGGTGTCACAAAGTCATGAGCCACTAATGAAATCCTAATAACAAAATAACTATTACAATATCTTTGGCACAATTGTTTGAAGAAAGTGGAAACAACAAAATAAAAGAGATACGAGGCTGCGGACGCCAACAGCTACCTCGTAACCTCCGAATCACCACCCTGACAATAGTAGTAGTCAGTACCTCGGGGTGGAACCGATAACGCCTGAATCTGCACACATGGTGCAGGGAGTAATGTCAGTACTTCCAACTCAGTGAGTAATACACATAAATAATGACTGAAAGTAAGAAAACACATAATGCACAAGCCAATCCATAATGAAGTAATGAAACATCAGTGAAATAGTAAACTAGTGTAAATTCAAGTTGAAACTCCTTTCAACAGGTAAAACATGTGCATCTTTCAAATAAATAACGTGAAGTAAAAGAAAGCACTTTAAAACTGCCCCTCGGGCTCAATATCATTTAAAAACAGTAAAATCTCCCCAGCTCTGGTTACCAGTTGTCGTTGTTACCAACTGTAACATCCCTGGGTTCAGTATCATTTAAAATAGTAAAATCTTTCAAACTCCGGTTACCAGTTGTCATTGTTACCAACTGTAACCTACAGTTGTCATTGTTACCTACTGTAAATCTATCAAACTCCGGTTACCAGTTGTCATTGTTACCAACTGTAACCTACAGCTGTCATTGTTACCAACTGTATTATCTCTGGTTACCGGTTGTAATTGTTACCAACCGTAACCTACTGTTGTCATTGTTACCAACTGTATCATCTACTCATCTCCGGTTATCAGTTGTCATTGTTACCAACTGTAACCTACAGTTGTCATTGTAACCAACTGTAATTATCATAATGGGTACCCTGCGCTCACTGTGGGTTGTTCAAACTCCGGGAGGGGCTTCTTACGGCCCAACCGCTATATCATATCTCGTGGCAGCGTGCCACCCGATCCCATTTACAACATATCCGTGGCGGCGTGCCACCCGATCCATTTCAAAATCATTTGAATATATCATTTGGTTTTCAAAACTGAGTTCAAATAATGATTCAAATCATTAACAAATACCCCCGAAGGGTTTATATAACCGGCGTGAAGCCCAAATATGATTTCAGTAAACAGTGATAAATTACCCCTGAAGGGTTCACATAATCGGCACGAAGCCCAAATATGGCTAGAAGCCCAAAACGTTATATTATCAAATCAGCTCCAATCAAATAGGTAGTAAAAATCATCAATCGGGACGGACCAAGTCACAATCCCTAGTAGTAAACGACCCCACGCTGATCATCGAGCGTGTGCCTTACTTCAATATAGCACTACGATGTGCAATCCGGGGTTTCAAACCCTCAGAGCATCATTTATAATCATTACTCACCTCAAACCGGCTAAATCCTTAGCCTGCGACACCTTTGCCCTTTGAATTGGCCTCCACGTGCGTCGAATCTATTCAAATTCAGAATAATTACGTCACAATATGCTATGGGGACAAAGCCCAAGCGAAAATAATCAAATTTACTAGGAAATCCCGAAATTAGCAAAAACCCGAGCGCCGGGCCCACTTCTCAAAATTCAGAAATTATCACTCGAACGGTTCTTTATCTCCTCACGAGTTCAACCATATAAAATTTGTCGAATTCCGACACCGGATCGACCTCTAACCCTCACACCTAAGCCTTAGGGTTTTTTCACAATTTTCCCAACTTAAATCACCAATTAATTACTAAAAATAGTGATAAACTGAGGTAGTTCCTCCAAAATTGAGTTAGGAATACTTACCCCGATGTTTCTCTTGGAAACCCTCCAAGAATTGCTTCAAAACTTGTTTCAATCCGAGTTTTATGGCCCCAAGTATGTTTAAGGTGACACAAACCCTTCCTTTAAGAATTTATCCATGAAAATCTCCTTAGAATATGGTTTTGAGGTTGATTTATGGTGATTCTATGTTGTTTGAAGGTGTTCTTCTTCGTGGGTATCAAAATTGGGTCTTGTAGGGCAAAATGAACACTGAGTTCTACTTAAAAGCATAAAAAAAATCGAGTTAAAACGCCTTCTTCAGGTCAAAAATGCGATCCTATTTGCCAAAAATGCGGACTGCATTTCACCTTTGCGGTTCGCATTTTGGTCGCATTTTTCCCCCCAGTTTCTGCCTCATTCTGCGACCAAAATGCGGTTTGCATGTCGAATCTGCGGTCAATTCTGCGATCGCATATTCGACATGTCTGTAGAATTTTTCTCCGACACGAAAATAGGCATAACTTCCTCATACGATGTCCGAATTGGACGATTCTTTTTGCTATGGCTCCGAAATTTCAATACGGATCTAATGCTTCAATAAAAACTGAATTTAGAGTTCATTTGAATAATATGATACCACTTTTTCTTGAAGGTACGACATCGACACCTTCTTGAAACTCCAAAGTTAAACTTCATCAACCATCCAAAATCCATTCAAGACCTTCGGGACTTCAACCAAACATGCCAACATGTCCCATATCATTATTCAAACTTGTTCCAACCATCGAAACGTTCAAATCAACATCATAACATCGAATTCGCATCGGATTCAAGCCTAAGGATCTCAAAATCTTCTAAATCGCTCTTTTGATCTAAACCCGACCAAACCACGTCCGAATGACCTGAAATTTTGCGCACAAGTCATAAATCACATATTGAAGCTACAGCAATTTTCGGAATTCCATTCCGACCCTCGGATCAAAATCTCGCCTATCAACCGAAAATTGCCAAAATTCCAACTTCACCAATTCAAGCCTAATTCTACACGAAACCTCCAAAACTAATTCCGATCACTCTCCTAAGTCCTAAATCCTCTCCCAAAACTAACCGACTCATCGGAATTCACATACGAGCATTCTAACTCATAAGTCAACATATTGTTGACTTTTACACTTAAGCCTTCTTAAAAGAGACTAAATGTCTCATTTCTTACTGATTGTACTCCGAATGCAACTTACTCAACTTGATTACATAAAACATAGATAACGAAATATAATGAGACAGAAAATGGGGAAAACAGAGTGGTAACCCACGAGACGACTGGCCGGGTCGTCACATTCTCCCCCTCTTAAACAAACGTTCATCCTCGAACGTGCTAAGGACTATTCCGAGGAAATTAAATTTCTATGTGTATCATTACACACTCTTGCGGGTGATTCTACGTCACCGTTAATTTAACATGGATCTGACAACGCCTACTCAATTGAAGATTATTTCTTTTATCCACATTTTCAAACTTCAAGCCAAATTTCTCACAGCCCAATTAATTCAACACAGCGTATTAGTCTCAACCGACTGTAGCAACTCGTGCTTACACGCCCATCATATGTATGCCCATAACCATGTCTCTGGTTATAATAGTTGTTCATACTTAATTGCTGCATCATCAATTAACTTCATTTTAGCCGAAACCTCGTTTTAATTTTCACAACACTGCCAGCAATTCGCGAGGCATTAAGACCTCATAATCATTTACTAGAATCTACGAGTCACATTCAATGCCAACTAGGCACTCACCTTGTAGGTTAAAACTCAATAATTACAGCACGAATATGGCTAAATGTGCACAGAAATACATAGAAGAATTATCAAATAAGCCTAACAAGCATGGCTCCCTATCAGTACTATAGTACCAATTTAATTCCACACAGGGGGAATTTAAAACACATAATTTTCATCGCAAGGATCTCGTCCTTATATAACTTCCACCGCGGCTTATAGCCCGGTTTAAACTTTTCACATCATATTGAAAATGCGAGGATCTCGTCCTCAACTCTGAACCACAAATAATATGCACATCGTGCCAACCGAAATCTATCCATTTCTCCTTTAAAAGTAATTTCCTTTAATCGAAATCACGACACATAATGAACTCCCATACCGGTAGGGTATATAATTCATAAGGCTTTAATCAATTATCCCGAAATTACATCAAAACCCACTGTAGTGAGTAACAGAAAGTCACTTTTGGACTCATAGCCCTCTGTAATGTACAAAATAAAATGATAGACACGGCTATGACCATCAAAATCTCCCAACAGGGATAAACACAATGGTGGAGTGCAAAGTCACAAACTCACTATATAAGTCGATTGCCCATAATAGCATCCTCCGACCACAATAGCTGAATTTTCAGGAATCTGGTGCCCGCAACACATCTCATGACTCATATAAATCTTGTTCCAAATCTCGCAATACTGCCATGACGGAAGAGACGTGTAGGAGCTCGTAGCCACTTACCGAATCAATAATTCATGGAGTCTCTCATCCTGTCAAGAGCCATTACCTCATTCTGAACTGAATATTGATGTTTCCTTTCAATGTGCCTTATATAAATCTGATTGCATAGATTTCAGCTCCAATAATCTCATCTCACTCGGTGCAAGCTGCTCACGCAATAAGCCCCTTCAAACACCGACTCAGCTCTCATATGGCGCCAACAAGCTACAGTTTGAACATGACACATAAAGAGGAACAAACTCTGGAAAAGAGTTATCCATCCCGCGTAATGAATAAACGGTCAAACAGATGTTACGAACCCTTCTCAAAGGATGAGAAACAAAATACGCGGGAAGAGGTATAGGGGACCGTACTCAACATAACACTGTTGCGGCACGCAACCCGATCCACACATGATACCGTTGCGCCGTGCAACCCAATCCAGACATGATACCGTTACGCGAGATTAAAAGAATTTCTCATAACCCCTGAACTATTAGTAGAATGAATACTTCATTGGCTAGAACCCCTTTCACTCAACTCATTTCAGAATAACCATGGCAACATGAAACTGAATTCCCATAACCACAGAGAATACAAACCTCAAGTTGTGGTATAAGCCATCATGACTCTTCCGGAGTCCATTCACACAAAAAAAAAAAGCCATTCGAAGCAATATCTCCCAAATCAATCAAGTCATGGTGGATATCGGGCCAGCACGTGCAACCACATACCACATGTAAAACTTCACACGCCGAAGGAACTAATCATTGCCACCATCACACCGATTCGACCATTACTAACCAACCCAACTTCGTTCAATTTACTCTTGACCTGACTTAGAAATATAATAGCTCCATTCACAACATAGTGAACTCAATTCGCATTCACCTCGAGTGACCCGAATCGCGAGACCACATATTCTCAATACTCATGAACCACCTCATACCCTCCTTATTTGCTCAATATTATCTCAGACTAGTACACCCATTTTGCAAGACCTTCTGCGCATCCGAAACTATTTCTTCCTTTCCTCCAATACTGCACCGTATACCCGATGGTAACATAGAATATTCCAGGTTTCATTCGCAATCCACTGTGAAGACTCGATCCTTAACCAGACTTCGGACCACAATTCTTTAGGCATTGCACTTTAATTCTTGAATCCACTAGGACCGTTAGCGAGAGTCAATTAATCTGACCTAGTCCCGAAGATAACCAACTCCAACGCTCCACTAGCACATGAAAACCTCTCAAAGAAGCAACCAATTGCGCTCTTTTCCATGTGCATCACGTCCATAAAAATATAAGTTCCGAGTCTTCCCAAGAACCTAAACATGTATCGATAATGCCAAATATAGCACACGCCCATCTAGTTCTTTGCTGAATTAGCCCTAATATTTCCTTTTCTTAGTCATAAATAATCCGCCAACGTACCGATAACCAGAAACCGCACAAGCACACAACCACACGATCTAATTGTAAACGGTGGGGCTCTCGCCCACTTAACTCTAAGCCACCATCACATAATGTAGAGCCCACAACGATTCCTCCTTCTCAATTACCATGATCTCACACCATTAACATGATAGACTTGTCGAAGTCTTTGTTAAGCTTTTCATGAACATCCTAGATCACAAGTCATGGTCACACATTCGACCTCTTGCCGGGTAGCAAGTAGTATACCTCGCGGAAGCTTCATCGACATCACGCCACCGCTAACCTGCTCACAGGAGATAACTCACCTGTGGACTTCCTTATCGACATCTTCTAACGACGCTGCACTACGTACAACTACCCCGTAATCAGCAAGTTCTCCTGAGCTCATGCTCGCCCGCCAGCTGTATAAGTCTGCTCCTTCCCTATTGGCATCAACTGGAAGTTTCACAATACTTTACGATCTCAAGTCATGTTGCACCTGAAATGATAATCAGATCTTCACACCCCTATTCATTTCAAACAACTCCTTTCCTCCATATTCGATCTTTCTTCGTACAACAACCATCACTCCAAATAAAGTACATAGTCCAAATCACCTTCCATCATGATTCCCAATCCGTTCTACACTTTCTCAAGGGACGCGGCTATCCTACCACAGAATCCATATGCTAATCTGTCACTCTTATTTCGGTTAAACCATCTCCTTTAAGCAACTTCTCAACCTCTGCTTCTCATACTTGGCCTGCTAGTACTTCAACCACTGCAAAACACCTCTTGCGTCAAATCGAAATCTTTCTCTGTAGCACCCGAACCAATAATATGCTACCGACTCTAAGACTCTTCGAATATTATCTTTCTCGAGCCATCCCCATTAGAGATACTAATTCGATTTGAACCGCTGCCTACAACTATCCCTGGTAACCACCCCTCAAGCACCATTTCACAACACCATGCCTCGAAGGCAAAATCCAAGAAGACTGTATCACCTACGAACCATAATGCGTTCAAACAAGAACGACGACACCACATCACATTGAAAATCCCATCAGGCTTGAAAATATAAAGTCTTGTCATTTCATCAACCAAACATGGACATTTATAGTCCGACTGCCTTTCCTTCGCTGGAACATAAGAACACCCTTCCACAAGACAACGATAATAGCCTGCCCGAATACGCATCTTGCACCACGTCTGTAGTACCAGTTCAACTCTTCGACGCCCAATTGATAACAAGCGCTTCGGGCCGCATAAGATTGAATAGGAAGGAAATAAAGGCATAAGCCTCAGTAGGATCAAACCGCACAATAAAGATGTCAAGAATATGAAGTTTTTCCTAAAAAGGTTCTGCAGCCTCTCGAAGATAAGTACAGATGTCTCCGTACCGATCCGCAAGACTCTACTAAACCCGCTCATGACTCGTGAGACCTATGTAACCTAGGCTCTGATACCAAGTCTGTCACGACCCAAAATCCCAACCCGGTCGTGATGGCGCCTCTCATGAAGACAAGGCCAGCTAATCCAACTAAAGCTTGATTTAAACAGTTAAACAACACAAATTAATACAAGTACGGATTAATAACAGAAATTAGCGGAAAAATATAGAGAACCGTCCCGACTACAGCCCTCAGATCGGGGTGTCACAAATTCATGAGCCACTAATGAAATCCTAATAATAAAATAACTATTACAATAACTTTGGCACAATTGTTTGAAGAAAGTGGAAACAACAAAATAAAAGAGATAAGAGGCTGCGGACGCCAACAGCTACCTCGTAACCTCCGAATCACCA